>PVJC01007715.1:0-50588 GCA_004026665.1 Murina feae | reverse complement strand
TGCAAGGGGCCTGGGAAGCCCACCAAGCAGGCCGCCGACCCCCTGCCGCCTCTTTCCCACTCCCTGATGCCCCTCCAAGGGCCTGGGAAGCCCACCAAGCAGGCCACTGACCCCCTGCCGCCTCTTTTGCGCTCCCCGATGCCCCACAAAGGGCCTGGGAAGCCCACCAAGCAGGCCGCCGACCCCCTGCCGCCTCTTACCCACTTTGCGGTGCTCCTCCAACCCTGCCGCCTCTTTCCCACTCACGGGTCCTGGGTCCTGTGCTGTCCCGCCCTGCAGCCGCTCTGTGCACTCGGGAGGTCCCTCAGCCTGGCCTGTGCCCTCTCACAGTCTGGGACCCCTCGGGGGATGTCCACCTGCTGGCGTGCCTGACCGGGCTGGGTGAGGGGCTTTAAGGCTGCCCACAGCTCCCATTGCCCAACATCCCAGCAAGGCCGGCTGGACGCAGGTTACTGAAGTTTATCTCCTATAATTGATGCTGCTCCTTTAAGGCGAGGCCTTTTACTAAGGAAGCCTCCTCTGCCTCACCTCGTGGCTTCTATAATGAAACAATTGTTACACTTAATTGTTGCAAATGTGTGTTTTGCTTCAGGCCAAAGGCTAAGGAGCCAGCGAGCAGGTAGTTTCGCTTTCGCTCCTGCTGCAACGGAAGCTGCCTAAACGTTTACTCAGGTCCGTGAGTGGCGGCCGCCATGTTGGCTGGGCTAATTTGCATACAGTCACTCTGATTGGCTGTGGGTGTCCCGGAGAAACGGTTAATTTTACTATTCCGCTTTTATTAGTTTAGATATAGGTACTTATGCAAATGAAGAATCTCCAGTTATAGTTACACTAATGGCCCAGTGTACAAAATTCAAGCAGTGGGGTGGGGGAGGTTAAGGGGAACATTGTGTGTCCCTCAGCCCAACCTGCACCCTGTCCAATCTGGGACCCCTCAGGAGATGTCCAACTGCAAGTTTAGGCCTGATCTCAGAGACTGCTGGCTCTTAACCACTCACCTGCCTGCCTGCCTGATTGCCCCTAACCACTCTTCCTGGAGGCCTGCTCACCCCCAATTGCCCCTGTTGCTATCCTGCTAACTCCCTCCCCACCACGGGCCTGATTGCCTCCAACTGTCCTCCCCTGTCTGCTGGATAGTCCCTGACTATCTGTCTTGGTCCTGCCACCATGGCTTTGTCTGGAAGGTCTCCTGGAAGGTCTCCCTGTCTAATTAGCATATTACCCATTTGTTAGTGTAGGTACCAGGGGTTTGGCAAACTCCTCTCCCATCCAGGAATGCACGGTGCACAAATGGGATTCCAAGTACCTTTGACTTAGTGTCTCCGCACACCCATCCCAACCAGGGCTGTCATTTGACGTCCAAGCTCCCATGAGGCCTCCTTTCTCTTGCACGTTTCACAGCAGCCTTTACTGAAGTCCGCTTTACTGCAGTCATAGCTACACCACTGCAAAGCAAGCTGTATTTTTAAAAACTCATGGTTAGTTTTCCTGTGATTTCTTCTGTCTCACAGAAGTTACCCCAAAGAAAGTGATCTCTCCTCCCACCCTGGCGTCTGAGCTCTGTGTGATGGTCTTTCTCACGGTGTCAGGTAAGGTACGTGCAACTCTTCTCAGGCACAAAAAGCAGGCCTCCTCCTTCGCCCCTCTCTGCTGGACGGTTGGTTTTTTCATGCGAGGAGCGAGGAAGCGATGGTAACCATCCCTTCTGCTAGGTTTCAACTTCTTTTATTGATTGCCAGGTGTTCGCTAGGACTCCTTGTTTTATTGCCCTTGTTTTATTTTTTTAAAAGCCCGTGGGAAGTGAACAGCCTGTAGTAATCATTCTCCCCACTAGATGGCACTCCCGGGCTAGCTTTGTTTCAGGTACTATCAATGCAGGCGATTGATTTTTACCTCAGTGAGCAGGAACAGAAAGCCATATTTATGTTTCACAATTTACTTGCCTGATTACAAGGACTGCAATGTTTCACGCTTCGTCAGACATTTAGTGTGTGTTTCCCGCTACATCCGAGATAATTGGGCGGTGATATATTGGAAGGTGTATTATATTGTAGGTGAACAGTCATAAGCAGGTGAATGCTTCCTTTGAGCTGCCCAACTACTTTCTGCCAGAGACAGAAGAGTCATAAAGAGCAAAGTGCCTCTTTTCACATAAATGAAGCCCGGGCCTTACTGTGTCTCTCCCTGAGCCACCTTATCTCCTCCTGCAGCCTCGCTTCTCCCTCCTAACTGAACAGCACAGCCACCATGCTGCAGCCCTTCACGTCAGCAGGCTCTCTCCTCACCCTCTCTTCTTACACAAACTGTTTTAATAATGACTCTGGCTATGCTTTATATTCTTTATTCTAATTCATGGCTAATTAAATAGAAAACAAGTATATTTACAGAAGACTATCTGTTTAGGATTTTGGAGGGAGATGATTTTTTTACTTGAAATGACCTGCCCAAATTAGCAAAATGACAGCTAGCAAATAACAGAACTCACAGGCAGGAAAAGTGGAAGCCTCTAAAACCATGACCCTTGGTTAATAATTGTATACAAGTAGATTTCAAGGTATAAAAAGATAATAGGTAAATCTCTCTTAAGACTCTCTTAAGAAAGTAGTGAAAATATATGAAAATGTATAAATAGAATTGTAATATAGAGGTTCTGGAGACAAATTCTCTATTTTTCTCAGTTCTAATTGGATCATAGTGAGATTATGAGAATAATAATGATTCAAGGAATATCTAGAGAATAAAAAGTCAACAGGATCATTTAATCTAACTAAAGTAGCATTACCTGTAGCATTTCTAAGGTAAGGGTAAATGTTAGGAAGCAGTAGCCCTTATTTACATTTTATTTGTTCCTTCCTTTGGATAATGCTGTAGACGTCTTTGGAACTACTTGTGTGTCTTGAGCAAATTACTGAATCTCTATAAGCCTAATTTTTCTTATCTTAATAGAAGTATCTCAATTAGTGGGAAGAGTTAATATTTTTACAATCGATCCTCTTTGTAATGTAAAATAGCTCTTGATAAAGAAGCACATGCTGGATCACTTTGCTTTTACACTTTAACTAGAGACCCAGTGCACAAAATTCGTTCACAAGTGTGGTCCCTAGGCCTGGCTGTTGATTGAGTTGCTAGCATCTGGCATGGAAGGGCAGGACCCAGCTGACCTCTGGGCTCTGGGCAGCACCTGGGCCCCAGACACCTGAGCACTCCCTTCTGCCTAAGTCACAGCGCCCGAGTCTCCATGCATAGATGTGGCCAGATGCCTTGGGCCAGGGCACAGGTGGGCCTCTGGGTCACTCACCAGTGCAGCATGGAAGCCGGGCAGGCAGCACACTCTCTCCTGGCCGGCCTTGCAGACCGGCTCCTGCGTGAATCCACAGGGAGCCCGACTGGCCTCTGTGGTCCCGACAACTGTGGCCTGGCTAACCCGGAAGAGGCCCTGTGGGTGCAGAGCAGGCTTTTCGTGGGCACCTGGCACCTGAGCGTGATGGCATTCCTGGTGGGTGAGCCCTGGTGTCCTGGGGGAGGGAAGCAGGGGGAGTGAGAGAGAACTCAGCAGACACCCCACATTCTCACTGCACCTCCAGCCCCATCACCCCTACCTCCAGGTAGCCAGTGAGAGGTCTCAGTCCCCCGCCTGGGCACCACAGGAGTCAGGGCATGTCATAGCGAGTGGCTAAACTCCCAGTCTCCTGGTCAAACGACTGCCCGAGGGGACAATGTCCATATTAAGCTTTTATTATACATGGAGTGGCCACATTATTATGACCGGCCAGATTATTATGACCACCCCATCAGTACTACTTTGGGCCACCATTTGCCTTCACTATTGAGGTGATTCTTCTTGGCATTGACTCCATGAGATATTGGAAGGTGATGCGAGGAATCTGACACCATGCCTGACGAATAGCACCATCCAGTTCTGTGAGATTTGATGGTTGCAGAACCAGCTCCTGATGGCTCTTTTAACTTCGTCCCACAAATGCTCAATTGGATTGAGATCTGGTGATTGTGGGGGCCACCTAAGCAAGGTAAGTCTCCCTCATGTTCTTGAAACCACTCCTGCACAATACGAGCACCGTTGCATGGCGCATTGTCTTGTTGGAAGAAGCCATCTCCATTGGGATACGCCATCAACATGATAGGATGAATTTGATCAGCAACAATACTTCGGTATTTTGTTCTATTTCGATGTTTATAATGATCTGGCCCTCTAGCAACTTCAGCAGGAAATTATAGCTAATTTTCCTACAAACGTCAGGTGGTCATAATATTATGGCTACTCAGTGTGTAGGCCATTCAGCAAGGAAGCTCTAAACAACTAAAGTTATGCTATGAAGTGTGGACACCTGAATGGCATAGATGTTACATGATGTGAATGTGCTTCCCTTTCTTTATTTCTGGCCACTTTTATGTCTTGCAATGATGTTCTGAATTCCCACCATCCCTAAAATCAGGCAACTTGACACAGTGTGAAACTTTAATAAGAATAGCTTATATTCAATTATTCAGCTCTCTAAAATAGAGGGCCCATGACTCACTTCCATGGTCATGTGGTCCAATTTGACAGTTACGTTAATGGCAAATTATGAAAATGAATTATTTTTATATAATTTATTAATATGTTAAGTAAAATTAAAAATATATTTCACTGGAGTCAAGATAAGAGAGCACTGAAATTAGGCATATTCAGAATTCTAATATTTGTAAATTTTCTTGAAGAAAGAAGTCAGCAAAACTGGAAAATGTACAGGAAACAATCCTTAACTTTAATTGTTTTGAGCAAGATTTTGTAGAGATATGAACAAATAATAGAATTGTTTGAATGGTATGGCTTAAGGAAGCACTTCTAAAATTTTTAAAATGTCTGATTTGAGGCAAATAAAAGGGAAAACTTAATAAAGCCATAAAGAACATTAGCATTTCATTAATCCAAGGAATGGTTATAATTTTGCAAAGTGCCTAATGAGTAATGGTTCTTTGCTCTTGGAAACTTTGCCAGCATCTACTAATAACTGAAAAGTTTTTATAACTCCGGTCTTAAAGGCTGGACTATTTACAAGGGTGAATGATTGATAGTGTAGACAATTTTCTTTTAATTTTAGAGATAATTTAAAAGAAATCTATGTATAATTATCAATGAACACCACATTTTAATGTAGACCACAATTTAAATAAAAATTTGAAAGAAATACAAAAACCAAAATACACTTGATATCTTTCTTCGTATTATTCACTTTATCAATGTTTGCTAATGTGCCTCTGGTTTTCATTTCAAGCCTGCATTAGATGCTAAGTTCAACAGAGCTATTGACTCTTTATTTTTAATCGAAAGACCTTTCAGGGTTTATACTTAGGTCTGGATCTATCTCTCCAGGGTGACATCTTTAGTCCTTATTTTATTACTAATTTTCCATAGTCATTTGCTGGAAATCAGAGAAGAAAGGGTGGGAGGGAAGAAGGAAAAAAATGAATGAAAGAATAAAATAAAAGAAAGCAAGAAAAGAAGATCAAAGGGAGGGAGAGAAAAAAAGACAGTACAAAGAACACATTGGGCTCTGCTATTTTCACCTCCTCTTTCTCACCTCTTGGTATCTGAATGTAGAAAGAGCTTTGATTAGAAATGGACACATCAATTAAGAGGCAGCTTCCTTATATTATACAAGTTCAACACCTCAACTTTAGGACTCTTTATGTGAAATGATTCACAAGAATGTTGTATGGATGATTACAAACATAATTCAGCCATAAATATGTAGATACTACTGTTTTATATAAATCTCTTAATGAGGTCTTTTTTTTTTTTTTTTAGACCACGTGGAATTGTCCATGAAGAAACCTCATAGCTAACGAGCATGTCCTCTGAGCAATGACTACTTCAAATTTATTTGTAGCCCTGACCGGTTTGGCTCAGTGGATAGAGCGTCGGTCTGCAGACAGAAGGGTCCTGGGTTCGATTCCAATCAAGGGCGTGTACCTTGGTTGCAGGCACATCCCCAGTGGGGGGTGTGCAGGAGGCAGCTGATTGATGTTTCTCTCTCATCGATGTTTCTAACTCTCTATCCCTCTCCCTTCCTCTCTGTAAAAAATCAATAAAATATATTTAAAAAATTATTTGTAAATAAATTCATGGAAATGCAATATATCATGGGTCATATGGGATATGCTCTTGGACTGAGATTGATTCAAAGGACCACTATGCCCCTGTGCACCCCTAAAATCATGAGGAGGAAATAGCTATGTGGGACGATTATAGATATTTCTGAGTTCTTGAGTGGCAGCCAAATTAAACTGTTGTCCATCTTATAAAAATTTTTCTCTTTAGCTGAGGTTTTTCAAAAGGAAAATATGAGTATGAGTCAGCAGAAATTCACATCCTTTTCATTTTTGTAATAAATATTCTGAAATTAAATTCATAGATAATATATCTCATCTACAACATAATTTATAAATCTACATAATGTCCATTTTTTATATAAAATACAGTACAAAGAAATAAGTAAATGACAAAATGATCTCCATCTCCATGTGTAGTCACAAGTGAACTAGAAAACAGAAGAAAATAATTAGATTCTGTACTTAAGCCCAGGCATCATAATCAACAGCTAAACAATATAAATGAATACAAGAGTTTTGTGTTGGCAACTAAATAACATAATTCCATGAATAATTTTGATCAATGTCATGATTTTCTATAACGTGAAGCAAGTCTTAATAAAATTCCAGAAAAATATTATGTTTTCTTATTTTATAATACTTGTATTCTAGAAAAGCCAAAATATATTAAAAATATTTAAAATATTATGTTTTATTTGAAAAGTAGAATTGAGTTCATGTAGGTAACATACCAGTGTATAATAATCTTACCATAGAGGGAAAAATCAACTTCTGAGTTGAAGCTTTCTCTCTTAACCCTTATCAGACACTATATGATACTGCGGGAAGGGGAGAACATGAGAATAAAGACGACTAAACTGTAGACCAGCTTCAGGTTTTCTCAATATCATGGCTCTCAAGTCCAAACTTTATCTCCCACTTGGTAACACAGACTGGTCCCTTACAGAAGCTCCTGGTCGGAGACAATAGTGTTACTTAGATTAAGTCCATTATCCTTGAACACTATTTGTACTTCCTATGAGCTGAATACACTAGCTATAAAATGTAAGTAGTAGTTTATCACTTTTCTAATATCAGTAAGCTACCCAAACATTTCTTAGTTAGACAGTGGAATGGAGATTGTTGCTAGCTCCAAACATATCTATAACCAACAGAGAGATGGTTTGGTAGGGTAACTTAAAATAAGACAAATCTATCTTCTAATCTTAACTTTGAAAATTACTGAATGTTCAGTATATTATGAAATCACTGGGATGATTACTGTCTGTATTTCATGGAGCTGTCATATGACTAAACAAAGCTTAGTTATTAGAAGCTAACCTTCTTAATTCATCCTATCCCTATGTGTAATCTCTCTATATAAAAGGCAAATATGCTAAGTGTCTGACCATCCAACCAGTTGCTATGACATAGACTGACCACCAGGGGGCAAATGCTCAATTCAGGAGCTGCCAAGTTGCAGTGATTTGGCAATAGTGGTTCTTGGATGATGCATTCTAAAACCAGAGAGGAGGGAGCCTAATTCCTCGTGAGGCCAAGATTCCACCTTCAGCCATGGGTTATGTTGTTGCTGGGGCACTGTCAGCCTGAATCGGTTTACTACACACTTGTGTTTGCATTCCACACCCTGTACGACAGCAACTTTGCAGAGTGCCCTCTTGCACTCTGGGACCCCCTTGAGGGATGTCACAGAGCCTGTTTCGGCCCGATCCTCACAGGTCAGGCCGAGGGACCCCATCTGCTGGAGGGACCCTGCTCACTCCACAGAAAGCTGGTGAGAGACCACAGGAGGTTGGCTCCAGGGTGCGTCTGGCCACCTTCTACTTTCCTTTTAATGTGCACGAATCGGTGTATCAGGTAACTAGTTCTCTTGTAAAATATTACAGAAAAAGAAATAAAAAAACTCCAAGAGGATGTGATGATCAAAAATACAAGTCAGAGGGAAAAGTAACGTTTCCTGAGAAAGAAGAAAGTCAGAGTGTCAAACTGTAAAAGAGATAATAAATTAATACCTAACTCCTCTCTCAAGATTAAGATTTAATTATTTTATTTGTCCACATAAGAATTGATTAGACCTGTTGCAGCTTGTATGAAGGAGACCAGATGTAGGTCATTGTTCTCAGAATTGTCTTTGTAGATTTGATGTGTACTTTAAAAAAAATAATGGCTTGAAAGGAATAAAGATAATTGAGAATACTTTATTGTTAGACTAGCATCACTGTGAATGTGGTAACATCTTGCAGTATCTAGTTAATGTACTTAAATTTCACAATTTAAAGTTAGCATTGACAGTAAAAAATAAGGTATTACAGAAATAGAAAAATAAAATATCATATAAAAATAAACATATTGATATATAGCCTTGCATCCAGAAAAGAAATTATATGTCAAAAAGTAATTCTGCCGTAACAATAATAATTAACCTGTCAAATTGTATAATTTATGTTTACTCAAATTGGGAACTTTATTTATGTAAAGAAATAAATTCCTACTTTAGGTTAAGTTCTGTACCCAGTGCTGGGTACCCAGTAATGAATAAGGTTATAGTACTTGCCTTTAAGGAGGTAACATTCAATGCTAAGTACACTCTGCTTAGAAATCTTAAAAAGATTAATTTTTACATGTTGTTTACTCACATAGGAATATTTTTTCTGCTTTTTCAGTTTGTTTTGTGTGTTCTATACTGTTTATGTGAGGACTAAGCATAAAATTCCTAAATTACTAAAATGCATTAAAAAGAAAAAATAAGCAACTTGCCAGAAAAATAATTTAAAGTGGTTTATATAAAATTTTTTTTTTCTTTCAGAGCTACAAACCACATTGTCAAGTCAGTCACTTGTCAGGGGCAGTGATCTTCAAGATGGATTTGGCACAGCAGTCTAGCAGTTTCTTATGCATCACAGTACGGAATCATTTCTATTTAAAGTTATGAGAAAAATTTTAGACTATCAAACCTCTTTTTTTTTTTTTTGGAAATCCATGTTTTTAAGTGTTAGAATATAAATCTGTGATGACTTACAATGAATGAACTCTGGTACTTTCTGTTGAACTTTCCTCTGATGCATGGAATAAATGACTCACTCTAGTGATGCAGCTGGAAACTGAAGGCCTCCAAATAAAACAAAGATTTTGTTTCTCACGTCAGAATTCCCACTCGGCACTCTCTCAGGCCCACTCCCAAACCGGAGCAGACATACATTTATTTGTTTATTTATTCATTTGTTTATTTGTTGAGAATACTTTATTGTTAGACTAACATCACTGTGAATGTGGTAACATCTTGCAGTATCTAGTTAATATTGCTATATGGGAAGTGAATTTTACTTCCTATTTGTTTTAATGAATACACACACACACATGCACACAAACACACAGAGATATGTAGAATACCTGTGACAAAGAAAAGGAGTGATTTGCTGTTATATTATTTATTTATTTATTTATTTATTTATTTATTTAAATATATTTGTATTGAATTTAGGAAAAGAGAGAGAGAGAGAGAGAGAGAGAGGGGGGGGGAAAGCATTGTAAGAGAAATCATTGATCAGCTGCCTCCTGCATGCCTCATACTGGAGATTAAGCCTGCAACCTTGGCATGTGTCCTGACCAGAATCAAATTGGTGACCTTTTGGTGCATAGGACAACACTCAACCAACTAAGCCACACCAACCAAGGTCAGAGTGGAAATTTAGATGTGACTTGGTTCTTGAGACATTTTACATTTTCAGCTGACTAGTTTTTAAATGGTAAATTTAATTTTTTAGTTAATGTTATTTATTTCACAGAGGAAGGGAGAGGGTGGCAAATTTAATTTTTACCCTTCACTTGAATTCTGAAAGGTTTTCATGTTGAATAACACATGGGAAACATAATTGGAAATATACTAGGAATCATAGCTTTCTTCTTACTAAATTTTTAGATTAAAAAGACACACTCTTTAATATAAATAAAAACTAGTGGAGTGGTTAAGGAAATATATGAGATAAAATTGGAAATTATATAAAATATTGCTTAAGTTCATATCAGAATGGTCTACAGTATATACTTATTCCTAGAAAATGTTCTCATTTCTGTTTATATGCCAACTAGGGGCCTGGTGCACAAAATTCATGCACAGGGGAAGGTGGGGGTTCCTCAGCCCAACCTGCCCCTTCTTACAGTCTGGGACCCCTCAGTGGATGTCCTACTGATGGCCCCAGTCTGGCAGGCGCCGTGTGTGTGTGTGTGTGTGTGTGTGTGTGTGTGTCCTCTGGGGGCCTGTCCCCAGCCACATCTGAGGCTCGGAGCAGTTGCCCTGTGGTGTGTGTGTGTGTGTGTGTGTGTGTGTGTGTCCTCTGGGGGCCTGCCCCCAGATGCACTGTGGAGGCTCAGAGAAGGCATCCTGGCATGTGTGTGTGTGTGTGTATGTGTGTGAGTGAGTGTGTGTGTATCCCCCCACTGGGGGCCTGTCCCCAGTCACATCTGAGGCTTAGAGCAGTTGTCCTGTGTGTGTGTGTGTGTCTGTCTGTCTGCTGGGGGCCTGCCCCCAGACACACCATGGAGGCTTGGAGCAGGCACCCCTCTGTATTGATTTCTCAGGCTCCTGGCCTCGCCTGCATGTTGTTCTCTCCCTTGAGTTGTGGCCAGGGCTGGGTGCTCCCTGCTGGTCATGCTTGCCTGCTCCCCAATCTCCGCCATGCCTGCTTCCCCAATCTCACCCAGGCGATGCAGCCAGCCTTGTCTGCTTCCCTGAACTTGCCCCAGTGATGCAGCCTGGCTGGCAGTGCCTGCTTCTCCAGTCTCACCCCAGTGAGGCAGCATGGCCAGCTGTGCCTGCTTCTTATATGGGAAGTGAACTTTACTTCCTATTTGTTTTAATGAATACATACACACACACGTGCACATGAACACACAGAGATATTTTTAATACCTGTGTCAAAGAAAAGAAGTAATTTGCAGTAATATTATTTTTTATAGAAAATACATGCCTTCGATATATTTCTAATTGTACCACTAGATGGAGCTCCATTTTAAGTCATTTATCTCCTAACCCAAAGAACTACTTGAGGGGGAAAAATTTTTTTCCCATTATATATTGCTTTGGAAATACATATATATGAAATGGTAAAATATAAATGTCTAATAACATTTTCTTAAAGTTGACTATCTGGGAGTGAGATTACAACACATGAATATTCAAATACTAATAAATTTCAGAAAAAAAATACAATTGCTCTTGTAAGAAAAATGTGGATCAGCCCTCAGAATTATAGCCAAGATTTTTGGTTCAGCAGAACATATGTCTCTTACTAATTCATAGATAATATTGCCATGGTTTTCCAGAATGTATAGTTCTATTCTTATAAAAATACACTCTAAAAATTATGAATCGCAATGACAGATGGAAAAAAAGATGGAAAAGGATGTTTTATGGAGACTTTTGTGAAAAACATAAGCAGGTAATCAGCACAATTATAAGAAACAGGCACCATGTCCTCCAGAACTGAGCCGTCTGGGAGAAACACACATGTTGATCTTTGCTCCTAGTAATTTGCATATATTTACTGCATTTATGATTTAACCAAGAAATATAATTCACATATAACAATAGAATTAAAAATTATAACTTAATAGAATTAAAAATATCATTAAGTTAACAAATAAAATTGACTTTGTAGTCAGGATGCCAGTACTACCCTAATTTATAAAATGCCTGTGAGTCAGAGAGTTGCCTTCACTTACCCAATCAAGAGATGATTCCAAGTCCATAACATGTTTACAGCCCAACATAAAAAAATAAAATACTTAAAGCTAAGAGAATCATGGACAGCCTAGACTCATTCATTCATCCCAACAGGGGTCTAACTGAGGGCCTATTGTGTAGAAGGCACTGTGCTAGTTCATAAAAACTGACACGTAGTATCCATTACAAAGTCTACTCTAGGTCATGAATAAATTCTGGTGAAGTAGAGGAGGAATTAACAGAAGGTGCCCATATTGTTAGTAAAATCTCCACCGTGAAGAAGATATTTGAACAGGCTCTGGAAACATATTTAGAGATGTTAGCAATAATGAAAATACAGTGGAGGGAAAAGAATAGTGTTGCGTTGAATTGAACATAGGTATAAAGATAAGGGAGATTTGAAAACAAAATGTGTGGCAGTCCTCATGCCATCTCTCTTGGAAACCTGGCCTGGATGTAACTGTGGCAGAGTTGATGGTGAATCCTGGGAGAGGAACTGTGCTGGTATCTCACATGAATTTAGGATATGTTCTTCATGAGCAATAGGGGCTACAACCTTTAAATCTGAGATGCATTTCTTAGAAAACCACAGACTTCAATGATATGTTCACTGATAAGATAGGAAGATAGAAAATAAAAAAATAAATTTCATGAAATTTGTAGCATATCTCCATATCAGGTGAATAAAAGAGAGGGGCAATGTAAAGGTACTAAATAAAAAAGCAGGCTTTTTTGGAGGGAAGGGGAGCTCTGGACACTCAGAGGTGAAAGGATAGCTCTGCTTGTCTCATCAGATACAACAGTGACCATTTAATTTAAAAAGTTAAATTCAACCACTTGCAAATGTCCTTGATTTTGTCTATTGGGAAATAGGTAGTAGAGGCTCTGAGAGCAACGATGTGCTGGGCCAAGCGCTCCTCCAGTGTCCTAGGAAGATGCTGTGTTCCCCCAATTCAAGGGAGATTTTTGATAGAGAGACTGGGTTTCTTAATTCCAGGATGACGAGGGAAAGTCTAGATGATGGCGATTTGGAAAAAAGGAAGTAGAAAGGAGAGATAGAGCCTTAAGAAAGGGAATGGGAGCAAAACAGAGGCTTACAGAGCTTGATAGAGTCTATTTTTACCATTTGCTTAGAGTTCAGTAAGTCATAAAGTCTAATAAAATATTTGCTCCATTTGGCTCCAAAACCAATGTTACTTTTATTATTATTCTAACTGCGAGAAAGTGGTAATTACAACTATAGGAAGGGAAGAGAAGAAAAAAGGAGTATGCTTTATATGGGAGAAAGCTGATTATATTAGCACTTCACACTAAGACAAAAATGATTCAGAACAACACTCAGACTCTTTCCCTTCATCCCACAGACGCCCTCTAACTATTTGTTGAGTTGCCCTAAATAGTTCTAGGGGCTAGCCTTCATCCATGATAATCTAGTGTTCATGAGGTACTGTAGTAGATTTTTTTAGGGTTCTAGGCTCTCCATGATGCCCTTAGCTTGAAGTGTTTCTGATAATTAGCTATCAGTGTGTTGTCTTAGGAGGACAAAACATAAACACTTCCTTTATTCCTATTCCTTATGTTGATCCCTCAAACACAATATCCACAAATGGAAATCACTCACTTCCAGCATTTTGATAAATCATCTGTGTAACCAAACATTCAACTACAATATTGTCCAACAAAAGAAATGCTCTTGGAATGAATTTCTTAGAAAAGCATATGAAAACATGTTGCAACCACTTTACTTCTAATAATCAATTTTTTTAACAGAGAAAAAAATACAATTTTGAAATGATGGTTGTTTAGATGGATCACATTTTTCTTCCTCTTCCCAAATTCTCCTCTATAGCAATACAATATAAATATGGGAATATAAGAAGTTAAATTCCTACACTGTTTGGTAAAATGATAAACTTTTAATAAGAGAACTGAATTTTTATTCTAGCAAAAATTTGAAGTCTAGAGTCTCCAATGTGGAAAGTAAGGGGTGAGGTGGGGCTTATTCTGTGAGATTTACAGGTCACACATTAAATCTAAAAATCTTACTTCACTTATTTGGAATATTACCAACTTTATCTCTATAGACAGAATTCAAATTACCTGTCATATTGCTTTTATAATGTTTTATTTGCCTAAAAGTATAAGATTCCTATTTGGCACTTCTTGATTTTTTTTTTTCCTTTACTGATTTCAGAGAGGAAGGGAGAGGAGAGAGAGATAGAAACATCAATGATGAGAGAGAATCATTGATTGACTGCCTCCTGCACACCCCCTACTGGAGACCAAACCCGCAACCCAGGCATGTGCCCTTGGCCAGAATCGAACCTGGGACCCTTCAGTCCATAGGCTGACACTCTATCCACTGAGCCAAGCCGGCTAGGGCACTTCTTGTAATTTTTAAGAAATCCACTTATCCGAAATATCAGAATAATGTTCAAGCACTAATGTCCAGCCAGAGACTTAAAATAATTTGACACTAACAAGTACTTTTTATGCTGCCAAGTAAAATTAGTTTGTATTAAATGGTAGAAAAGCTGCCATTATTTTTGAAACCATCACTGTAACAGCTGTTCTACAACATAAAGTGCTCACTAGTACTGACCCTGTGTGTCTAGTGAACCAATCAGCCATCTAGCTACAAAGAAAAATTGCAATATTATCTTTTTTCAATATAATTTGAATCCATCAAAATTAAATGGAATCTCAGAATGAAAATGTATTACTCAAGTGTAATCTAAAAGACTCAGAAGTAAACAGTAACCCCAGAAACGTTTAGAATGCAAAACTACTCTAAACTAGCAACAGTGAACCTCTGCTGCATATAAATTGGGAAATAGCATTGTTTAATGTCAACAAAAGAGATGCCACATGCTTTCTATACAGGGGCCAGAAATAAACCATTAACCATGGAAACCTGAATTCCAGAGACAACACGCATTTCCATCCCAATTAAAAAACCCATGTGATCTAAATTTTGGTGAAGTATAAGAAAAGTCTTCACACTGTTAGGGAAAAAAAGCAACAACACATAAACTTTCTATGCCCCATCTTTCAATGTATATTTTATCCATCAAGACACCACTGTTGTAGGGCATACTATTATTTTATACAAAACACGGAAAGAAAAAGTGCTGCCAGTTAAACTACGCAAGTACTTTTTATGCTGCAAAGTAAAATTAGTTTGTATTAAATGGTAGAAAACTTGCCATTGTAAAGCACATTGAAATTTCAGGGGAAAAGTCCCCTTCAAATGTGCGGAGGAAGTGTAAATTTTGGTACATCTTTCTCACAAGGGTGATGTCTTGGTCAAATATAGTTGAGTAGTTCCCAGACTCAGCATTTCCTGTGGAGTGTTCCATGGAAAAAATGGCTATCCAGAATTTGAACAAATATATCTAAGAGACAACAACTACGCAGAGCACAGAATATCCCAGGCTCAAAGACGTTTGGGAAATGATAGGCTAGAAACATTATACTCTACGATAGGGTATCATAGAGTCTTTAACATGTGAGAAGCATTGTGACTCTTTAAGCGGTAAATGGAGTATCTACTGGTATTCGTTCCCAAATTGCTTGACATACTGTAAATCAACCCCTTGTTTTCATAAGACATTTTGAGACATTAGGGATCGCTAGACAATATTAATGCACTTAAATTTAATGGAAAACAAGTCCTAAGTTACATAAAATTGATTCTCTAATTTTTAGTTTTCTGAGAAATACAACAAAGCTAAAATATAGGTAGAATGCTTCCTCTCTCTTTCTTGGTAGTCTGACTATCTCAGATTTCATGGCTGTTCCCTACCTTTTGTTCCCGGGAAGGGATATCCATTAGAATGGCACTCTTTCTTACTCAGCCTCTTCGTCATTCATTTCCACAAGGAAACAGTGTATTTTCTATTGATCTTCACATCTCCTTGGAAGTGTGATGGTCTTTCAAGGTTTGGACTGAGTGTGCTTTTAGGGAGAACACTAGCAAGCCCAATTGGCCACACACTTACGCAATCTATGTACTACAGCTACCTTTCATCTGTAACAAGCCTTCAACTTTGTCTCTGACTCTTTTCTATCTCTTGGTTCTAAACTCTGGCATAGAGGAGGGAAGTCTCAATTCTTAAAACCCCCCCAAACTGAAGAATTTTATATCCCCTTATTAAGGTGAACAGACGTCCCGCTTTTGGTGGGACAGTCCCGCTTTTTAACAATTTGTCCCGCGTCCCACAGCGTTTTAAAAAAGTCCCGATTTTTAGAAAGAATGCACGACAAGCTAGGGAACAGCAGGAGAACGGGAAGGGAATATATGGTTTTCGGCGGCCAAGTGGTCAATGGTGTCCCGCGTTACCAATGTTAAAATCTGGTCACCTTACTTAGATTAAATGTGCATGAGAGTCAGACCCAAACAGCTTAACATTTTGAGTGCACATCCTCTGCACCTTACCCTGGGCACCTCCCAGCTTTCAAAGAGCATATTAAAATAGACACATTCAGTTATTACTCAAAAGGTGAGAGTGAAATAAGAGGACCTGTAGAGGCCCAGGAGTCTGAGACCCCCTATAAAACTCCAGTAGAGCATCACTCTCCATGCTTTCCTGGAATGATGCGCTCATTCTTTTTTTTTTTTTTTTTTCATACCAATAGAATTTTAGTTTTATTTAGGGCTGTTTGCACATGTTTATAGAATATTTAGTTTACTCTAACAGATGACAAGATAGCTCCCCCTCAGTGAGACCCTGGCCTAAACATATTTGCTTTACTTATATAGCAAGAGGATAACATTAAACGTGGAAGCTTTTGATTGTGGCACTGAACCATGATCTACACAGGGCATCCTTCAAAAGCTACAATTAAGGATCCACCTAGCTTTTCAGCAATACAAGCCCGATTGAGGTCTTCTGGCCCATTGGCTTGATATTCGTGTTTTATGCCTTGAAATTTCTTTTTAGTTGCATCCTTGGAGCTCGCATAGATCATTTTACTTTTCAGAGGTGCTAATTCTGGTGCCCATAAGAAAAACATCAGCTCCTCTTTTCTGAATTCTTTGGTTTCAAAGCTTGCATCATACAAAGCGTAGCGACAATCTTTCTCTGGAAGCATTCCTACAAAATGCTTGAAAGGATCGGTTATGGTCACACCAACATCTCCAACCAAGATCTCTTTGCCTTCTTCTACAATGATGCACTTCTTGTCTGCACTGAGACAAAAAATAACAGCCTTCTTTCTTTTCTTGATTTCTCCTGGTGTGGAACACTTCCTAACTTTCATGTCATAAAAAATGCGACATACTTCATCAGCAACTTGTACTCCTGAGGCCATCTTCGCCCAGGCAGTCGCAAGGGACGCGGGGCAGGGGGTCAGCAACCCTGAGTGTGAGGAGCCAGCGCAGAGTCTGATGCACTCACTCTTGGAGAGGTTTCAAAGGACCCTGCCATGCCAGGACTAGAGATAGCTATAGAGCTGAACATCCTCCAGTTTGTTTCAGGTCTGGGATACTTTAAGCCATGTGCGTAATCAATGTGGCCCTCCACCTTCCTTCCTGAGGTCCAACATTTTAGAAAGAACAAAAGATAGCTCCTCCTATCTCTTCACTTCTCTCCAGAAGTTTTCATAGTTTTTGGTTCAGAAGAATTCTGAAAGCCATGAGAAATAAAAATGCTTTTCTTGTTGTGATCTTAGAAAATCCTCAGTGATAGCTACCTTATATCAGTGGTTCTCAACCTTCCTAATGCCGCGACCCTTTAATACAGTTCCTCATGTTGTGGTGACCCTCAACCATAAAGTTATTTTCATTGCTACTTCATAACTGTAACTTTGCTGCTGTTATGAATTATAATGTAAATATCTGATATGCAGGATGTATTTAGGCGACCACTCTGAAAGGGTCGTTTGATCCCCAAAGTGGTTGCGACCCACAGGTTGAGAACCGCTGCCTTATATCCTTACTTTTCTCATTGAAAGTCCAATTCTTTCTCAATCCTCAGTGTGCTGTATGTAAAAATCTATGAAAGAGTAAGAAGAGTAATTTAAAAACATTTCAGCTTTTTGTTACCAGTATAAAAGTCTAAAACAGATTCCGTGTCGCTCCCTCTCCCTTTTTCTTCTCATTGGAGGGGAGTCTTTCTGGCATGTTTTAGGATAAAAAAACAAAAACACACCAAAATGCACAAAAACAAACTTCAGTTATTATTACATAACCTAATTCCAAAGATTCTTTTTAAGAAACTATTGCAAAATAGAACCCTACATTTTAAAAAAACATTTAATTTTGACCAAGTCTTTCTAATGTCATGCTGTACTTCGAAGAAAATTTGTTATCAGTTTATTGAAACTCTCAGCATTGGAACATTACTAAGAGAAAATATTATAAGGAGTTGACATTTCTTTTTGGGGATTTTGCTTGGAATTTAGTAAAATAAATGAGGCATGAGAGGAAACATTAATAAGCAGTGCTAGCACATTATAAAAATGTAACTATGACCCTGGTTTGTTTGCTCAGTCTGTAGAGTGTGGCCTGGACCTGGAGACTGAAGGGCCCCAGGCTTCATTCTGGTCAAGGGCATGTACCTTGGTTGCAAGCTCCATTCCTATCCTGAATGGGGTGCACCAACCCATGTGTCTCTCTCATCGATGTTTCTCTCTCTGTGTCTTTCCCTCTCCCTCCCACTCTCTCTAAAAAATCAATGGAAAAATATCCTCAGGTGAAGATTAACAACAACAAAAATAGTAACTCTGTATTATTGCCCCAAACTGAACAACAACATTTAAAAGATGAAGATTTTAAAAGATGAAGGTCATTATAGCATACAGAACACTAAGAACTTGTTATAGAACTTGAAATATACTAATAAACCAGAGAGACATGAGTACTTCTCCAATGAAGGAAAAGTTGGTCATTATTGCCAATCAGATCCACTTCTATGTCCCTCTATGGCCTTCTACTCCGTCCCTCTCTCTGTCTATGGCACCGGAAGGGGATTTGGAGGAAAGGGCATATGTTTCCTTGGAGCCAGATCCTTGTTGAAGCTCAGAACACAGATGCCTTGTCAGCAATTTCTGAGCCATTGATCATGTCCTTATATCATCCTGCTTCTGTCAGATAACTTTTGAGGAGAATGGAACATGTGAGGATGTTTCTAGGCATCTGTACCTCCTCCATTTACTACTCATTTTTGAGCCCAAAGGAAGAAAAGTAGCTCTGTTAGTAAAATATACAGCATTTTTGTTGTTGTTGTTGGATTCCTGAAAAGTCAGTGCTCCCTATCTGAAATGTTCAAAATCAAAAATGATAAATGTAGCATCTTAATTAAAGTGTTCTAGGAAAACACTACACACTTGTCTAGATTAACAAAATAAGAGGTTCCATTAAGATAATTTAATTCCCCAGGAACTGTTCATGTTATTTTGATAAGAATATTTTTTTTATAAGAATGAAGGTATTCTTTATGTGATCATCACTGTGAGTAATTCCCCCCCCCCCCACTTTAGACATTATAGGGATTTTTAGTTTTATCAATCTAAAAAGCCTGGACTAAAAGTCAAGGTGCCATTGCATACAGGATTTTTAAAAAAATAAGACTTCTTTCATTTCTTACTGGTACAAAATACAAGTGACTGAAAGCCTGATGAAGAACTCTACTTACACAGCATAGATCAGCCTGCCTCTCAGGGTAATATCTGAACATACATTTTAAAAAAAATGCGGGTCTCACTCTCCACTCCTCATCCCTGCACCTACAGATGTCTTGAAAGCAGCCTGAGGACTACTGAAACAGGACTTTTAGGGGTGAAATAGGACAGACTTAGGAAATATTAGAAATTTTTGAAATTAGAGGGACCATGAAGGAAGCACAGGACTGCAGAGCAGCAGAAGCCATATTTCCATAGGATAGGGGAGCTGGAACCAGCAAAAGGTCTATATTTACAAAATAAAGAGAAGGAAGCCCTTCATCCAGAAGGAGAGGAAGAAAGCCCAAAGGGAATAGAAAAACAATAGGGAAGGGAGGGG
Organism: Murina feae; assembly: GCA_004026665.1. Taxonomy (NCBI): domain Eukaryota; kingdom Metazoa; phylum Chordata; class Mammalia; order Chiroptera; family Vespertilionidae; genus Murina; species Murina feae. The sequence goes on along the minus strand of PVJC01007715.1, from coordinate 30,750 downwards.
ATGTGAGGATCTTTGAGCCCAGGAGTTACTATAGTAACCAGTCTAAGGGAATAGTGACCAATCAAGGGATATCAAGGCACCAAGATCTGCAGCCTTTATAAGCCATAAGGAAAAGGAACTCAGTGGCACACTTTCTCCCTCCCCATGTGGGAGTCCATTCTATGGGACTCTTTCCCTCTCCCCATGTGAAAGCCTGTACTTGTTCTTCAATAAATCTCCACCTTTGCTATACCACTTTCTGTCCGCGGATTCATTCTTCAATTCTGGTGGACAAAGAGTCCAGGTTCCAATCCAAAATTTCTGTATCACTACTATTGAACATTAGTCTATTATGATTTGGAGAATAGGATATAAGATCAAATTTTGTTTCTTTTAGAGTTTAGAAATGATTATCTCTCTTTTCCTGCTTCTCTTCAGTTTATTTTCTTAAAAGCCAAGAGGATATTTTTATATTGTTTAGCTTACAGAATTGGCCACTTGATGATACAAACTATAAATCATATAAAATAGCTTTTTCTTAATCAGAAAAAACAAAGAAAGACAATGGTTGCCTTTATTTTATTTTAAATCAGAAAGATATAAATTAAATTCAATGAAGGTCCCAGCTTTACTAAAAAATGGACATGATCAGACACAGGCTGCATTGGAAAGTCAGAGGATAAAACTGATGAAAAGTACTTTTTTTTTGAGGGAAATTTTATTCCTAAATGCTAATGAATTTAAAAAAAAAAGGTAAGTTGTAAAATACATAAATGTATAATAATGATATCATGTAAGAATATTTTTAAAATTGTGACTGAGTAGAGATGGAGGGACATCTCCCAAGGCAATTATAAAAATTGCCCAGTCAACTACGAGTATATGTAACAAAAATATGTGGTACCTCTGTACTTTATGGACAGTGGATAAAAGATGGGGAACCATGAGTTCAGAAAACAGACCATGAAATACCCTCTAAGTAAAAGTCAAGTAATTAAATGGAGAGTGTCAGGAAATAAACCATTGCTTCTTCCCTGCACACCTCAACCATGTGCATGAATGAGCTCAGTGCACTGGAGATTGGAATTTGCTCTTTTGCTAATTCAGGTCAGAGAAAGTACAAGGAATATACAATGGTACCTGAAGTACATAATCTTTTAGGAAAAAAAAAAAAAACCCTCATGTACAGTCTAAAATAATGGTCTCCATTTTGAGAGATCATGACTAGATTTACATATTTGCTAGGATTGAACTTTACTAAATTAAAATTTTCAGTATTCACATATTAATAAAGATACATCTTTAAGCAATTTGCTGTGACTAACATGCACTATGACTAACAGTGCTATTGCCTTCAAATTAAACATAAACACTAAGAGATACTCATCTAAATTGATGTAATCATAATTTAATTACTATAAATAAAGTCACACCCATTACAAAATTTAAGCTTGCATTGGCCAACTAATAGATTAAGAATACAATGTGATCATACAAGACTGAGTAATAAATTAATTTGTTAGATGTTTAATAAAATATTTTAGGAAAAATGTTTGGGTTAGTTGTGATGAAGACAAAAAAATCATTTTTCAAATTTAGAATCTTAGTTTTCCAGATTCCCGTGTTTCTAGTTATGATCATTTAGTTCAGAACCAATTGCACTACTGGCCTTCAGAATACAAATTGAAACTTATGACAACCTATCCTGACTCCCATGGGTTCAACAGTTATATGTCTAAGTGCTCTATTCTGTTACATCAAAATAAACAGAAATTGAGCAAAATATTTTTACCCCTCAATACTTTGAACAAGGAAAATTTATGATGGGAAGTGCTCACTTAATTTTTCATCATGGTGAGGAGGAAACCGGTCTTTGCAAGGCTTGTCAGGCCATACAAACTAAACAAAGTGCTGCCCTGAGGGGGCTGCGGGGGGGGGGGGGGGTTGGTGCCAGCTCAGAATCTTGGAATGTGACCTTGTACCTGGGGGTATTCAAGGGGGCGGAACCATATCTGCAAAACAAAGACCCCAGAGGCTTATAAAAAGCAAAGCCTCTGTGTGTTGCTCACTCTGATTTGGAAAATCTTTCCCAGGGTCCATTGGTAACTAATGTTTAATAAAAGGCTCCTTCCCTTTCTCCATGAAAGATGCTTGGCATTTCTTTGCTCTTCTGTAACAACTAAGGGCCCGGTGCACGAAATTCGTGCACTGGGGTGCGGGTTCCTCAGCCCAGCCTGCCCCCTCTCACATATTGGGAGCTCTCAGGGGAAGTCCTACTGATGGTTTAGACCCGCTCCCTGCTCCCCATGAGGAGCAGACCTAAGCCATAATCTGGCCTCCCTTTGTGGGAAGTGACCAGGCTAATCAGGGGAAGCCACCAGCCCCATCACCTGCTGCTGCAGCCACTGCCAGTCACCGCAGCCACCAAGGAGTTTTCATTAACACGGACTCTAGTCCCTTCACCATGAAAAACTTTCTTTAGGCATTTTCAAGATGTGTCTTTCATAGGATATGACATTTCTTTCTTTTTTTATCCTCACCTGAGGATATGTTTCCATTGATTTTTAGAGAATGTGGAAGAGAAGGGAAAGACAGAGGAAACATCAAAGTGAGAAGAACATTTTGACTGGTTGCCTCTTGCATGAGCCTGTCCTGGGCCCCAGCCAGGGAGGAGCCTGTAACCTAGGTACATGCCCTTGGTCAGAATTGAACCCAGACCCTGCAGCCGGCAAGCTGAGGCATTATACACTGAGCCAAAACAGCTAGGGAAGGATATGACATTTCTTATCCCTCCAGCAGTAGGCCTTCATTTTTTTTCTCTAGGAGTGTGGTGGAAAAATCCTAGATCACTTTTTGGATTCTTATTACCCAAGTTACTAAGAATATTACAAGTGGCATACAGGGAGCTTAGCCAATGAGTGTTAAGAAAAGGTGTTTCCTCTGTAGTTCACTCCCATCACTGGCTCCACCCATGCCCCTCCAATCCCAGCTCTACCCCTTCCCAGGCCTGTAGCTTCTGGCCTAGGATGCAGGTCTGGGAAGAAGTCCCCCAAACTCCTGACATGGCTGGCTCTGCCCCTTCCCACTCCTTTAGCCTCTGGTCTAGGATGCATGCCTGGACAGAAGATCCCCAAGCTCTGCGATGGCCGGCTCTGCCCCTTCCCAGGCCAGGGGTCTCTGCTGGAGGCTGCAGGCCTGAGCAGAAGACCCCCCCAACCCTTCTGCCCTAGGATGGCCGGATCCGCCCCTTCCCAGGTTCCTGCAATTGCTATGCCCCTGGGACCCCCTGCCTCTCCCACCACCTGCCTGGCTGACGGGCTTGGCTATTTCAGTTGGGAATAAGGCAGATTGGGCACTGCCATCTTAGTTTAGTTAATTTGCATAGTTGCTCCTGATTGGTTGGTGAGCATGGTTTATGGGCGTGATTTGTGGGTGTCTCTGAGTGATGGTTAATTTCCATATTGCTCTTTTATTAGATTAGATGGGGGAAATTTGCTCCCACCTTTTTAAGATCCCATCTTGATCCTTAAGAGAGTTACTTTACTAGTTAGAACAATTAAGTTGTAGGATAAGAGACCTCTCTTATTAAGACACAGACTTAAATACATTTAAGTCTGGATGCTTTTAGCAGAAATTATTTTTATTGTAAATTTAGTAAGAAACACTTTCAAGCTAAGCCCATTAAAATTTTAATTTAATTCCACCAATTTTTATAGAGTATATAGTATTTCTTAAGCATAGTATTGGAGGTTAAAATTAGGTCCTAGCACCAACCTAGAGACCCAGCAACCTATAATTATTTGGTCAAAATTCTCATCCTTAAAACAAAGCTTACTCTGTGAAGGTCACAATCCACAGAAGCTTAAGCAAAAAGGGAATTTTAGCATACAAAGACAAGGACATTGATGCAATATCCCATGCTGCTCTTTGTACACAATATAAATGTCTTCCCTTTAAGTTCAAGTTACTCCAGAACTCGGGGTCTCAATTATCCACATGTCTGCCCTCCAATGTCTACACATCCCCTGTCTCCTTTTTGTTCTTTTTTGCCTTCAAGAATCTTCCTTAAAATAATTAAACTAATCAGAACTTTTCTTTACATGTTTCATTCTATCTCACTTGTTAGCTACAAAAGTCCTACCTTCAATTTAAGACCAGATGAGGTAATTTATCCTTTGAAACCACTCCCTCCATCAGGACATGTCGCCCCATTTCTCTAAATTTCCATTGTTTATTGCGGGCACCATTGCATGTGTGTTTACCACAATATGTTGCAATTCAAAAGTATCCACGTCTGTCCTTCTCTCAGAAAAAGAACACGGTGTTATTAATTTTTATGTTTTTGTACTTAGAAGACTAGCAGGCATATATTGTTCAAAATATGGTGATATTGATTGAGGATATTTTTCCCCTAGAGAAACTCAGGCTCTAATGGAAAAATAAACTTGAAAACAAACAAGCCAAAAGACTATAAGAGAAGTTGGCAAAGCTAAGTTTTATTAAGCCCTTACTCTATGCCAAATATTGTTCTGAAAAGTTTTTTAAGATGTGTTATCATTCCCATTTTATTATCCCCCTTGGGCACTTCTTGCGTGACGATGACATTTCTTTCTTTCTCACCCATCTACTCCAGTCTAGGATGGAACTGGCATCCTTTCATTTCCAGCATCTGATATGATGCCTTCCTGCCACCTACTAGATAGTCAAAATGTTTGTTGATGCATTTGTTAATGCCTTTGTGCATTGATCAAGGATTATTTCGCTCAGAATTTTAAAGATGAGAGCACACATTTTATGCATTGGTTCCAGGGGTGTCTGTTAGGTCAGTATGCAGCATTTTTGCTCTTTCCCATATCATTACCTCCAAAATGCTGTCACGAGTTAATTGCTTCCTTTATCCAAATCAACAACAGGCTTTCTACCTCTTCAGTTTCCTGTGGTCATTGTTTCTTTCACACCCTTAGCAACATTAGCACTATTGATGGCCTCTTTTTGTTTTAAAACTGCTGCTAACCTTTGATTTCCCTAGCAACTAAAGCATTCTCTCCTCGTTTGTTGCCCGAGAGACACTTTTTGTCATGCCTAGGGATCAGCATAAGAAGGTTGTCAGTTTGAAAACCAAGTGTGGCTCCACAGCCTAGTTATTTTTTTTTCTGCAAACAACTTGGTTGAGAACCAAGTTATTCAAAATGGGATATGTTCGATGAATGAGGTTTAACTGTACTTCAATTGTCTTTTCAATTTTTGTTCCAAATTACTATTCACAAATCTTTGTAGTGTAGAAATTGCAGGAAATGTAATCTTTCAAATGTAAATACATCTGCTGTGATAATTAGGCTAATGGGTTTTTAGATCATTGCTATTCTAAAAAGGGAAAAATAACCATGTACATTTTTCACACTGTTGAACATTTCTTTCTCTGGTATAGCTGCTTCCTAATTGTTTCCATTTCAAAGGAATTACCTTCTCTTCTGCATTTAAGCCCGTCGGTTGAAAAGTGTTTTTTCTCTCTTTACTCTAATACATCCATCGATATTTCATTGCATTAATACTTCTCTTTCACATAGTATGCTGAGAAGGCTAACCCCTATTTTTTAAAACTACTGTTTGGAATTCTCTGCTATTTTTTTAGATGGTCTCTTATTCAAAAAAAAAAAAAATAATAGCTTTGCTTTCTAGCCTGCCTTTAGCTTGCTTGAATAATGAGGAAGATAAACTTAGCTGTCTGACCTTGTAGGCCAGAGAGTAGATATGCCCATACTCTCAATACCATGCCAGGTGCATTTTTTAACTGGATAGAACTGTATTGTTTTCAAGGGCATCAGCGAGATAACCACTAAGCACACATAGGGCTGGCTCTTTAATAAAAAGAGAAGTTCTGCTTGTAGCTTTGCTTAGAATTTGAATTTATTTTCTCTGAGCCCACCGCAGTGAATCAAGTGTGACTCCAAACTCTCCAAGCATTGTTTGATTGATTCCGATTTTCTATAGCATTATATCTATTTTGTGATGATATCGTTTCTATGCACATGGATCATTTATTGAACAGCAATAATTATTTATTTATTATTGACAAAGTTGGTTCTTAATGGTTATTAGTACTGTAGAGAGTGGTTTCTTGGTGAGTTTTAACTGAATGTTAACCAGTTTTCCTACCCAATAAACACATAATTAATATAGACTTTTAATGACTCTCAAAGGTGTGTTACTAGAGAATAACAAGATATTTTAATGAATATTTAAAAAACCATCAAGCTCAAAGATTATAATATGTTGGACATACAAGAAAATTATCCATTTTGGTAATCTTGGAATTAAATTTTTACTCTAAAGAAGACTGAATGTACTATTGTAGCTTTTTAAATAGTTCTTGTGTTTATTTTCTATTGCTAAATAATAAATTACTATAAATTTTAAAGCTTAAAACCACACTAATTTATTAGTTTATAGTTTTCTATGTCAGAATCCAGCAAGATGGGGCTAGGTAGGATCTCTGCTTAGGCAGAAGGCTGAACTCAAGATGTCATCAAAGCTGAGTTCATTTGAGTGAGCCGGGAAGAATCTGCTGCAAGCTCATTCTGGTAGTTGGCAGAATTGAGCTCCTACTAGTTGTGGAACTGAGATCCTGAAGTTTGGCTCTTCCTGAGTTTGTATAGGACACTTGCAGGTCTTTTCCTCATGGCCTCCTCCACTGTCAAGCCAACAAGGGCATATGCAATCATTCCGTTCTTTCAAATCTCTCACTTTCAGTTCTTTAATTAGATAGGGAAAACATTTTGCTTTTAAAGGGCCCATGTGGCTAGGTCAGGACCACCTGACTAATTTTACTATTTGAAGTGCAATTGTGCCATACAACATAACTTAATCATGGTTGTGAAATTCATCATATTCACTGTCTGGAGGATGATTCGGGTCATGTACACCAAGGGCTGGGGATCTTGAAGAAATTTTAGAATTCTGCTTAGCACAGTCCCCAAGTAGAAAAGGTCACCTGTGAATTTTAAAGCATACTTTCACTTGCCTATGAGTGACTAAATTTTTTTTTATATATCTTTTTTAATAATACTATGTGGTAACATTTTGACAACTTTTAGAGTGCTAAAACTTTAGGGTTGGCTAGTGATAACTAATATTTCTCTTCATCGTGTATATGTCTGTGTTTTTTTATGTGTGTACACATAAGCCTCAGAAGTACTGATAGCACTTTTAATAAATATTAATAATTAAAATCTGCTAATATCCTGAATACATAAACTATGAATAACTAGAGGCTTAAGAAAAGAATACAGTACATATATATTAGCAAAATCTATCATTGCTGGATTGATACATAAAATATCTTACTATTCTGTATTAGTCAGCAAGCCAGCTAGTCAGAGAGGGAAGTAGGGTATCTGGAACACAGAGATCAATGTGAGAAAAATTTGTGAGAAAGTGATAGGGGTGGGGCAGAAGGTTATAAAGGCAAAGTCCCTGTGTGCCACCACATGCTGATTGGAAAAATCTTTTCCAGTGTCCACTAGGCCTAGTGCTAATAATGGATTCCTTCCCATTTCTCCATGAAGCGTGCTTGGCATTTCTATACTCTTCTACAACAAAGGAAATTGCCATATGAAACTTCATGTAGTAAGTGATAGCTCATGAATGTCCATAAAATGTCATGTCTAGCATTGATTTAGGAGTTACTGCATTTTTAATAATTCTATCACTTTCTCCAAGAGTTTCTGTAAAAGACTATTTTATACAAAAACCTTGAGTTGGTGGTGATTCACAGAAATTGTCATAGATCTGAAATTGCAGTCAAGTGAGAAGAGTCTCGGGTTCAGAGTGATGGTGTAAAAGCATGGTGCCTGGTAAACTGACTGCTTTCTTTTCTCCAAATATAATTAGGAGAAAGTGGCCTTTGAAAAACATGAGTGTGTATGGTTAGACCTTCTTACTGCAGAAGAATGGGGGTATTAAAGAGAAAGGAAAGAGAATTACATCAAGGAAGAGTGGTAGTGTCATTGACAGGTCAGTGCATGTTCCGATATAGACACTATTTGATCTTTAAATTAAGAAAAAGGAGACATCAGTGATGCTGTTGGATATACAGTTGTCAAGAAAGTGTGACTTACAGTGAAGAAAGACTAGATAAAAATAAATAAAGTGAAATATGAAAATGAAAGCTCACTGGAAATAAATATGCATTAGCGTGGGGGTAATAATTGGTAAGGTGAGTGGAGAGAGTTGGTGAGGATATAAATCCAATTGGAATGATGAATTCGTGTTGTGAGTCACAAGGAGAAGAGAGCAGTGGGCAATCATTCACCATGAAGTTATCAGCAAGGGAGCTTTCGTAGGCTTTTGAGCTGCGAGACTACCTGTTACAGGCAGTTAGACAGACATGAGCAGAGCAAGGACAATGGGCCAGGTGCAGAAACTCACCAGGGCAGAGAGTCCTAGATGCCTAATGAGGGGCAAAAAGGGGAAAACAAGAACCTCACCCCCACGGGTAACCTATCCTCCCCCAGAATATCACTGGGCATTTGGTTCAGATCCCCAGACTTTTCATATTGCTATTCATGTGGCTTAGATCCCTCTTGAACGTTTCCTCCCTAAAGACAGCATCTAGGCCTCAGTTGTATTTTGATTCCAGTCCCAGGAAAGCACACAAGTGATGCCATGGCTGTCTCAGGACTTCCTGGATTGGCTAACGACTCCCTGCCCTGGGGCCAACCAATCAGTGGAGACCAGGACCTGGAAGAGCACACCTGGGTAGCTGATGAACATTCTAGTGAGACCCTTCCCTGGACATACCCTACAATTTCCACCTGCAAGAGAGATACATGTGCTCAGGATGGACCCAGTGAATGCTCTCCCCCAAGTGATCACACCAGCATATACCCTTTTCCCTTCTTCCCTCTGAGGGACCCACTAGACTTGCAATCAGGGGAACAATGGGCAGTGGCAGTTCCGCTGGGCTGATCCCTTGAGTCTGTCTCCAAGGCCCCCTTTTCTCTGACTTCTCAGTGAGCCAAAGGAGCCCTACCCAGGCTCTCCTATCACTTTTTCTATGCCCTTCCTTGTTTCACTATCCTAAGTATATTTTTGCTGTGGCCAATACATTCTTCTCACTTACTTTGCTACACTTTCTTTTTTGATTGAAAGCTTTCCTTCAAGAAGACAAGAATGGAGGTCTCGTCATCTCAATGGAAACATATTAGTCTCTAGAACCTACTATAACTACCCTTTCAAAATGTCTTTCAGATTTGCTGTTCTCTCCCCATTTATTTGTCTAAAACATCCCTCATCATCATCAAATTTCTACATTATTATGCTAAATTCTCTTAAAAATCCACCCCTAACCCCTATGCAAGTATTTCTCCTTTCTCCTATCCTTGTCATATACAATGTCCATTAATAAAGCTCTGTTATCATGTGACGTTAGTGATGTTGAGTTGAGTCCAGGACTTAAAGGACCATAGTGAAGCAGGGCTATAAAGCTGAGAAAAACCAGGCTAATGTCTTGAAACTATGAACATAACCTTAGGTGCTTCAAAAGTGTTTGCTACATGTTTGGTGCTGAGGATTTCTCAAATGCACTTGACTTTTAAATATCCTGCTCACCAATTCCGATATATCTCTTGAAAATTACTGTGTTTTTTAATTAAAAATAATTTATTGATTTGGGAAAGAGAGAGAGAAACATCAATTTATGAATTTATGCATTCATTGGTTACTTCCTGTATTTGCCCTGACTGGGATTAAACTCACACTATTTGTATATTGGATGATGCTCTAACCAACTGAGAAACCGTTCATCTTACATAAAAGGGCCAATTTAAGAACTGTGGAGGACAGAAAAGCACAGAATAGAAATAAGGACAGTAAGTTGTAAAATTTTACTAATAAATACATCACTGCATCTAAAAAAAGTAGGAAGTGAGAAATGTTTGAAGATAATATGTAACATATATGTATCTATATGTGTATTGTATGTCTGTTCAAGCGCCTGTCTATATATGTGTGTCTATTGTATATTTTATAAGAATATCAAGCAATAATTAAAAGTGTTTATATAGCAGTCTAAAACCAGGTTCATATTTCTATCAATGTGCTAAGTATTTTCAGTGTTTGTTCTTGGAAGTAACATGTTTTCTAAAAATAATATGTAAGTAGAGTGGCTATAAATTTTAAGTCGTTTTTTTTCTGTATTTTTCTTTGATAGTTGGCGCAAATAAAAATCATTTTATACATTTAGAAATGATTTTAAATGAAAAATTTTCCCTTGAGAATATAATACTGTTGGAAATCAGCTTCAGTTACCTTCAATAGTTTTGTTGGCGGAGTGGAATTTTATTCCTCATCTGTTGAAATACTTAGAGGTAAATCACTGAGGGAAGCAAGGTTTCCCACCTCAAAATATGTCTTTTGCAATATTGATTATTTTAAACTGGTTATTTTCCAGAAACAAAAGACTCAGGAAAACCTTATGATCTTTCCCCTAACTGCCTCAAATAATTTAGATAGAGAACCTGCTGTTCCAGAAAGGGAGATACTGTCATAGATAACTATAGTTTAATGTGAAGGAAGTGTGACAGCAGGGAGAACCTAGCAAGGCCCCTTTTATCAAAATGTCCTCTCTGGGTCCCAGTGTTGATGACCCAGCAAACATTTATTTACCAAATGTTTGCTTTTTCATCTCCATGTAAATTGCCTTCCCTCCCTTTGAGGTCCCAAACCACCATCATCACCACCCACCTTGTTCTGAGCTCCAGATGTCCTAAAAGCCTTAACTGCCTGTTCTGTTCTCCGTTTCATAATCTTATGAAACCCCTGTGTGTACATCTGTATTAAATTTGGTTATTTTCTTCTCTCAATCTGTCTCGTGTTAATTTGATTATTAATCCAAGCAGAGGAGTTTAGAAAGGTAGAAGGAAAATTATCTTGTCCTGTCCTACATTAATATTAGTGTAGGCTTATATACTATCTTTGAAGGAAAAAACACTATGTAGAAATTCTACAATTTTATTGACTATTATTTTTTGAGGATGTTTTTCTATGAGGGTCTTTAAACAAAATACAAGCAAGTTTACAGTTGGTTTTAAAATATAAATTATGGTTTATTAGGTGCTAGATCAAGAACACTTTAGTACATTATTTCCGAACAGTTGTTGTTTTTTTAGTATTTGTTTTCCCAAAAAAAACTAGAGTTGAGACTTGACTCAGCTTGGCGGGGGTGGGGGTGGGGGGGTGGGGGGGGGGAAGGTCCACTAATGTTCTTTTGAATCATCTACTTCTCTGTAATTTTTATTCCTCTACATTAAAAAGCTTATTGCATATTGCCAATTTTACACTAATGATGCATGAAATGTAATGAGCTTTCTGAGTGTCCAGATTATTATATGAATTGCCTTTAAGCTGAAGTTTCACTATGAATTTCAAACTCATATTCCATAGTTGCATAGAGATAATTTTTAAAAAAGCATAATCTCTCAACAAAATAGCATACTAAATTTTACTATCATGTTTACCAATTTAGCTAATAAATTTTCATCAACATGTAAGTACAACCACTTCTTAGCTGTATACTAACACAGGTGTTAGTGAGAAATAAAACTGTCTGTCAATTAACATCCTAATTACTCTGAAAAAAACACCGCTGTCAATTAAAACAGAATACCTCAAAGCAGGTATATATTTTTGCCCTTTTAATTTATTTCATATTACCTAATCTTCTAATTTCTATTTTATTTTATTTTTGTAGCAATTAACTCTGAAATTACTGTATCTTGCTTGCTTATTGGCTATTGTCTGTTTTCCTCACTAGAATGTAACATCTGTGATAAAAAGAGACCTCTTTGTCTGGTTTAGTGCTATGTCATCATGGCATGGAAAGCAACTGTCAAATAGACTTCTAATAAATAGTCACTTGGCATCTTCTGCAATCGAATGCCAGATTTTAAAGCTCTATTTAATTACACTGTCTAATAGTTCTTTTCAAAATTATGAGAACATTTTATTAATAAACAATAAACATGCTGGCTAACTATAAATGTAGTAAGTCACATTTTTAGCACCCTGTTTCCCCTAAAATAAGACAGTGTCTTATATTAATTTTTGCTCCCAAAGATGAGCTAGGTCTTATTTTCAGGAGATGTCTTATTTTTCCATGAAGAAGAATACGGTACACATTTATTGTTGAACAACAAAAAAAGGAAATTTATTACCTGTTATGGTATGGTAGTAGTTGTCATCACAAACCAGCATAAGCAGATAAACTCTGAATCCTACAGTACCAAGAATTTCTTGTTACCACCCATTATTTCCATGTACAACAATCTATGGTACACTTACTCATTTATTCAATGACAGTCATGTCATCATCTTCTGGAACATCACCATAACAATATAAACCCTGTATTTCCTGGTGAATTTCTTGTGACTCCATTTCTTTCAGAATCAGTGGACCAGATCTCTCACGTTTAGCAATAGCACTGTCCTTAAGTGAATACTTCTTGTCAAGGTAATCTGCTCGTAGTGCATTTGCAATGCAACTGTCAGTGATTTTCTCCCATAAATTCTTCACCCAAGTCACAACCTCTTGCAGTTTAGGTTTCACAAAGTTTCTACGCTGATTTCTCTCCATTCTATTTTCAATGTAGTCATTAATTTCCATGCGCAAATTGTCCTTGAATGGCCTTATTATCGGAGAGGTCTTATTTTCAGGGAGATCTTATTTTGGGGGAGGTTTTATTTTCTGGGGGATGCCTTATATTTCAGTGAGAGGCAAAACTCTAAGTAGGTCTTATTTTCGGGGGATGTTTTACTTTCGGGGAAACAGGGCACCTGTGATTATCATGTGTCCATATTCTAATCATTTCTAAGTCAAATGGAGACTTAATCATTTAATTAATATACAAACATTTTTCTAAAAATTAGAGAGAATAGTATTTTCACCCTGAACTTAGGATAAGACACAGACCTTACAGAAAGAATGCCTTTCTAACAGAAAGGTAATCTTGAAGCATTGATAGTTATAAATCAAAGTAGATTGCAAGGAGTTAGAAATAAGCAGAACACATTTAAATCAGGAAACTATCAGTTACCTTTAGGATGTTAAAAGAAAAACTGAAACATATTAAAATTAAGAGTTTACTTGATCAAAAATTGGCTTGAATAAAGGCAGCAGTCAATGAAGTCCTATACTAATTCTAAACTATGATCCCAGTGCTGACATCTTAATCAATTTACTAATTGGTCTAAAGAGGAAACCCTTAGTGGAACTGTCTTTCACCCATCCTATTTATGCCCCCTTTTTGTGAAACTCCTAAATAAAGGAAGTTGCACCTAGAGACTCATCTTTGTGCCAAACATTGCTGCTATAAAAGGCCCATATTGAAATTTTTATCAATATTCTCATTTTTGTTTTATATATGTGGTAAACCTGGGGATATCAACAGTAAATGATTTGTTCCCATATTTCACTGCATTTTTGCAAGTGCACTTATTCATGACCCATTAGGATTATCAAAATTGTATTTGGTAACATTGAATGGCATGATATGAAACTGACATATAGCTCTCTTTCTCTTAAACCTATTTCCAGTCTGTCAAGTTTTTTGTGCTTTTTTAATGTTATTTTTTGCTAGGAGCCTGGTGCACAAAAATTTGTGCACTGGAGGGGGGAGGAGTCCCTCAGCCCGGCCTGTGCCCTCTTCCAGTCTGGGACCCCTCTGGGGATGTCCACCTGCTAGTGTGCCTGGCCAGCCTGGGGCCAATGTCTGTTTGCAAGCTGGCCAAGCTCCCCAGTGGAGACCCTCACCCCAGGGGGTGTGGGAAGCCTGGGTGAGGGGCTGAGGGCAGTTTTCAGGCCGGTCACAGCTCCCACTGACCCTACGGGCCACCCGCCTGGGAAGCCAAGGCTGGGGTGGTGCTGGCCACCCCACGGCCTCCTGGGCGGGGGCCACAGGGTCCAACCTCCTGGTCCCCGCCTCCCTCCCCCCAGGCTCCCACCTGGGAAGGCATCCGCAGGCCCAAGGCGCTGGATGCCTTCCCAGGTGGGAGGCTCCCAAGGTGGTGGAGGCCACAGCCCCAGAGAAGCCACACACCCAGGCTGCGTCCTCCACCATCTTGGCTGGGCTAATTTGCATACAGCAGATCTGATTGGCTGGTGGGCATGGCTTACCCTTGTCCCGGAGAAACGGTTAATTTTAATATTTTGCTTTTATTAGTTAAGATAGTGGCTAAGCTTAAGGTAAGTCTCTCCAGGAAAACTATCTCCTTGGCCAATATGGTTCCTCTTTCCCTCCATCCTGCAATGGAAGGGGTCCACCTGTGTCTTTAGCAGAGCTAAGATCAGAGCAACTGCCCAGAGTTTCTGTTCGATATATCTGCATTGTCCAGTCAACCATCAGGCCAGCTTGGCTCCTGTTCCCAGCTGCAGTCTATCAGTTCATTGTATGTGGGGTCTGCATGGCTGTAGGCCATGTGACTTCTAGGGCCACCTGGGTATGGAAGGAACACAAGTGAGTGCAAGGAAGTAGGAGCAAAGCCAGAGGAACAAAAGAGAGTGAATTCCTTTGTCTGGGATTATGTATTTCCAAATTTTGCAGGTTTGTTTTTACTCCACCCCTGTAAGCTAATCCATGGTTCCCCAGGCTAGACTGACTGTCATTTTTCCTATGGCACCTATACTTCATTGTGCATGTGTCCATCTCTACTTTGTCCAGTCCCTTTCCCAGTGATCTATAGGGAGTACACTGGTGGTTCCCTGGGGAGTGTGAAGTTGCAGTTGCCTGGTGAAGCTACCCAAATGACTATGCTTATTGTCTAGCCTTCCCTTTGCTCTGTTCTATTGATATTAACTAGCTAGTTACAGTGGCAACATAGCCACTCCCCCCAAGAATAGAGATTGAACTTGTTTTAAAAGTGACGTTCTTAAAAAAATCTTTGTGTAATTATTAGGCATGATATATTGGAACCTAACAGAATCATACTTAGGAAAAGAGTGTAAAATTTCTTTCTTATGCCCCATTTTCTCCCCTTTTATGCATAGGAGATAGTATTATATAATGCCAAAGACTACTAATTAGCAAGTAAATGTATTTTTATATATTTTTTTTGTAATTTTATAAGCTTATCCTATCTAATAAAAGAGTAATATGCAAATTAGGCCTTACTCTATCACAAAAGATGGCCGCACCCATAGCCACAAGATGGAGGCACCCAGTCTGGCTCAGCCCCACCACTGAAGTAGTTAAGCTTGTTGGTCAGCCAGGTGGTAGGGGAGGCAGGGGGCCCAGAGGGCAGAATAGGTAATCAGAGGGGCTGGGGCTCCCCTGCTCAGGCCAGAGGCCTTCGCCAGAGGCCTCAGGCATGGGCAAGGGTGGAGCCAGTGATCAGAGGGGCCAGGGGCAGAGCCGGTGATTGGAGGGGTATGAGGGTGCCCTGGGCAGGGTCAAGGCCAGAGATTGCAGGAGCTTGGGCTCTACAGAGTCAGCAGATTTAAGGGGAAGGGGTGGAGCCTGTGATCAAAGAGGCCTGGGTGTCTCCTGCCCAGGCCTATAGCCTTGGCCAGAGGCTGCATTGGGGCAGGGGTGGAGCTGGCCTGGGCAGTGTCAGAGCCAGTAATTAGAGGGGCTTGGGCATGGGCAGAGCCAGCAATGCAGGGGTCTAGGGGTCCTCTGCCCAAGCCTGTAACCTTGACCAGATGCTATAGTGGGGCAGGGGTGGAGCCTGTGATTGGAGGGGTCTGGAGGTCCCCTGCCCAGGCCTGCAGCCTTGGCCAGAGGCTGACAGTGGGTCAAGGACAGAGCCAGTGATGGCAGGGGGCAGGATCAGAGCTGGTGATTGAAGAAGCATGGGCTCTGTGAAGCCAGCGATCTGAGGGGCTTGGGGGTTCCCTTCCCAGGCCTGCATCCTCAGCCAGAGGTTACAGGCCTGGACACAGGTGGAGCTGGGATTGGATGGGCAGGGGTGGAGCTGGTGATAGAAGTGAACTACAGAGGAAACACCTTTTCTGACTGCTCATTGTTTAAGCTCTCTGTATGCCACTGGTAATATTCTTTGTAACTTGGGTAATAAGAATCCACCACACTCCTGGAGAAAATAAATGAAGGTCCACTGCTGGAGGGCTAAGAAATGTCATATCCTGCCCTAGCCAGTTTGGCTCAGTGCATAATGCTTCAGCTTGCCAACTGCAGGGTCTGGATTCAATTTTGACCAAGGGCATGTACCTAGGTTGCAGGCTTCTCCCTGGCCGGGACCCAAGTCAGGGAATATGCAGGAGGCAACCAATCAAAGTGTTCCTCTCACTTTGATGTTTCTCTCTGTTTTTCCCTTCTCTTCCACATTCTCTAAAAATCAATGGAAACATATCCTCAGGTGAGGATAAGAAAAAGAAATAAATAAAGAAATGTCATATCCTATGAAAGACACATCTTGAAAACGCCTAAAGAAAGTTTTCAGTTTTTCATGGTGAAGGGACTGGAGTCCGTGTTGATGAAAACACCTTGGTGGCTATGGTGACTGGTAGTGGCTGCAGCAACGGGGTGATGGGTCTGGTGGTTTCCCCTGATTATCCTGGTCGCCTCCCACAAAGGGAGGCCAGACTGCGGCTTTGGCCCATTCCCCAAGGGGAGCAGAGAGTGGGCCTAAGCCATCAGTAGGACACTCCCTGAGGGCTCCCAATATGTGAGAGGGGGAAGGCTGGGCTGAGGAACCCACCCACACCCCAGTGCACGAATTTCGTGCACCGGGCCCCTAGTTTAAGAATATTAAAATATAGATTTTGATAAGTTTTATTGCTTTTGATATGCCTTGTAGTTTTTCTGGTAGATTCATTTTTGTCCTATTTATAAACTCTTTCAATATATGTATTATCTTTTATCCATGTCAAATGCACATGCAATTTATAATAATTTTATCAAGATGTATAAATTATTTGTATTCGTTTTTCAATTTGTCAAATATTTTACATGTATATACAAATTCATCAATATTATTCATTTCATAGAAATTAGTTGATATGGGGTAACAAAAAATTTATTGGCCATTTAACTAGTCCTGAAAATTTAATTTTTACTCTTGTGCTATTTAAATGTCATTGCAATTACCCAGGCCAGTGTTGCTCAATGGTTGGAGCATTGGCCAACACATTGAAGAATCTCATGTTTTATTCCCGGTCAAGGGCACATACCTCATTTGCTCCCTGCACCATTTGTGTGTGTGTGTGTGGGGGGTGGTGGGTATGCCGGAGGCGACCAGTCCATGTGTCTCTCTCACATTGATGCCTTTCTCTCTCTTTCTCTCTCTCCCTCCCCACCTTCCTCATTTCTTTCCACTCTCTCTAAAAAGCAATAGAAAAAGTTCCCTTAGGTGAGGATTAGCAAAAAATATAATTAAAGAAATAGATAAATGTCACTGCAATCTATATCTTTAATATACAAAATTTTGCTTCTACTAAATGATTTCCCCAATAGAAGTTCCTTTGACTGAAGCAAGTAAATTGAAATATAAGAAAACAGGTATCCTTTAAAATATTTGACCAGCTCCACCAGTGTCGCTCAATGGTGGAGAGTCAACCTATGAACCAGGAGAGCACTGTTTGATTCCAGTTAGGGCATATACTCAGGTTGTGGGCTTGATCCCCAATGTGGGGCATGAAGAATGCAGCTAATCAATGATTCTCTCTCATCATTGATGTTTCTATCTCTGTCTCCCTCTGCCTTCCTCTCTGAAATCAATAAAAATATTTTTTCATATCCTCGAGGGTCAATAAAATATATATTTAAAAAACCTATTTGACCAAATATTTCTAGATAATTTATAATGCCACCAGCAGTGTAAAAGTTTGTAGTTATAGTGCAACATTATAAGAATTGTTTTTAAATTGTGTTAAGAATCAGAATTCAGCTGAATAAGCATCCCTCTAGTAACTAGAAGGGTGCTCTGAGGTACTGTAAAATTTATTTTTATAAGAAAAAATGTTGGGCAAAAGAGGTATTAATAAAAGAAAATAAATGATTATTTTTAGAACAAAATATTTATTTTAAGGGGAAGGGAATGGTGTTTATCCTGCAGATTGCTTATTCTCTCTCTGGGGGATAGAAAGAGCCCATATGACAGGTTACTTTATTTGTGTTGATCAGAAAATTTAAGACTGGTCAATTAAGATTATATTTCTCACAGAGGTTAAAACAGCAAAATATCAGGCATTAAATCTAAACTTGGTATCATCGGCTTTAGCACAAATTACACAATCTGGGGCTTTGGTTTCCTCTTTAACAATTGATAACATAGTAGGTTTAAAATGGTACCTCGATTTTTCATTTATTTGTGATTATCTTATGTCTAAGAAGGATAACTTTTTTTCTAATATTTGTATACTTAAAGTGTGGAGATGAGAGGTGTGTGGAGAAATAATGCACTCAGTTTTAAATCAATAACAAATATATCATTCCTTTAATACTGCTCCATGATAAACTGATTTTAAATGGAATGTTTTCTATTAAATCCAATTGTTAGCTGGATACTACAGCAAATGTAGTTAAGATTGTTTTATGTTTGTATGGGAGTACATATTTGATCAAGTTCTGAAAAATTAATTGTCATGATAATTATTCAAAGTATGAATTAAATCATTATTAAATTAAAAGATTATTCATATATACTCCTCTGAATCTTGATTTCTTTATTAATGCTTTATTAAGATGGAAATTATAAATAACATTGTTTAAATGTAGTTGCTTATTAGATGATAAAATTATATTACATTTTGTTTTATTTGAGATATTCTTTTTATGCTTATTATTAGGCATAAAGTGATTAAAATATTTAAAAAATATTTTTCTCATTCCAATTATTAATCTACAAGATTATATTTTTATTCCATTTACATTTTTAGAGATTATTATATTCATATAATGATTACCAAGACAAGAA
The DNA here is from genome assembly GCA_004026665.1 of Murina feae. Classification (NCBI taxonomy): domain Eukaryota; kingdom Metazoa; phylum Chordata; class Mammalia; order Chiroptera; family Vespertilionidae; genus Murina; species Murina feae. The sequence goes on along the minus strand of PVJC01007715.1, from coordinate 11,844 downwards.
AACCAGACTAAGGATATTTGCTTCTTTGGATTACCAGTTACATATTAAAAATAAGGAGAAATGTATGCATGACTTTTACTTAACAAGAAACTGATTGTATATCTCAGTTGAATTTATTATGTGATTGAAAGAGACAAATAACATTAAATTATATACAGCATATTAACTTTAGATAAAAAACATTGTTTTTAGAAATATAATTTTCAAGTATATGATTCCCTTTAATAATTTCCTGCTCTATTCCATTTAACAAATGATTTTATCAGGAACACAATTATAAACCTTTTAATATGTCCAAATGATTTTAAGTTAATATAAGTAGTCATTTGCATAATGAGTGTATCTAAGAGAATGACAATTTTTTCTTTTTCTCTTGTGGTGGCTCAGCAGTAGGTTGAGAGAAAATTGTAATAAGTGCTCAATCAGTTAGGACTCAAAAAAATTTCAGGGAGGAAGCATCTTTTCATCTTTTTCTAACCATTGCTTGGCAGAGAACAGCAAGGGGATCTGACAGCGTGTGTAAAGTACTTTCTGGCAACCACCACACTGCTATTTGTGTTCAGAAGTTTCAGTTTTGTTTCACATGTGAGTACAATCATACATATACTGTATTTTTCCGTGTATAAGGCTATTTTTTTCCTAAAATTGGTAGACTGAAAATCGAGTGGCTTCTTATACACAGAAGTCAGTCAAGAAGGGAGCCAGGCAGATGCATGCATAGCTGCCCACACCTTGTCAAACAGGCTTCCTCCAGTCATGAGCCTTATTGTTACTGACATCAGCTGATGCCCTAATTGCAGGTACAGGTGGAGATGGAGAGTGCACAGATGCACAGAGACTGGAGTATTCTGAGCCCTAAAGATGTCAAAAAATAAAAAGATAAATACAGGTTAGTGGTTGTCTGCAAAATTCAAACTGAATGTAATCAGCTCTGCAAAAGAGCATGGAAATAGAGTTACAGAGAGAGCATTTGGACTTACTCCTACTGAGTGTATGATCAGACAGTGGAGAAAACAGGAAGAACAACTTAAGATGCCAAAAAAGAAGAAGGCCTTAAGAAGAAAATCAGAAAAATGGGCAAACTTGGAGCAGAGACTTAAGACTTGGATTATGGAGTAGCACCAGAGTGGCTTATGTGTGTCAACCAAGCTTATTCAATCTCAGACAAGAATGTTTGCAAGTGAGATGAATATTTCCTGTTGATTTTACAGGAAAGGCAAAATGGTGATTCAATTTCATGAGGAGAGAAGGGTTGGCCACAGTACGGGAACAAAGTTTGCTCATAAAATGCCACCAGTTTATGAGGATGATCTCAGATATATAGACAGTGACACAGAAGACAGCAGTGAACAATAGAAGTTGAAGAACTTGATGTGTCTGGAACTAATAGTGATGAACTAGAGAGCAGTGATGCAGCAGAGGCTGAATTAGTGATATGCTGCATAATATCATAGTATTGGTATATAAACATTACCTGCAGTAATTACTAAATAAAAATGTGTTCTGTTTTATGTTTAAAATTTGATTTCTTAATTTTGGGTTGTAAAAGTGAGGGGTGTCTTATACATGTGGGTGTCTTATACCTTAAAAAATATGGTAGTTCTTAGCTTTTTCTGTTTGACTTATTTCACTTCGCATAATGTTCTCAAGGTCCATCCATGTTGTTGTAAATGATGCTATTTCATCCTTTCTTATGGCCATGTAGTGCCCCATTGTGTATATGTACCACATCTTCCTTATCCAGTCCTCTCTCAAAGGACACTGTGGCTGTTTCTAACTCTTGGCCACCATGAGTAATGCTGCAGTGAACATAAAGGCGCATATATCTTTGCCCATAAATGATTTTGAGTTTTCCAGGTATATCCCCAGTAGTGGGATAATTGGCTTGTATGTAGCTCTATTTTTGATTTTTTGAGGAATTGCCAGATTGCTTTCCATAGTGGTTGTACCCGTCTGCATTCTCACCAGCAGTGAATGAGGGTTCCCTTTTTTCTACAACCTCTCCAACACTTGTTGTTGCTTGTCTTGTTGATAATGGCCACTCTAACTGGTGTAAGGTGGCATCTCATTGTAGTTGTAATCTGCTTTTTCCTGATTGCCAGTGAGGTTGAACATCTTTTCATAGATCTACTGGCTGTTTGTATGTCTTCTTGGAAGAGGTGCATTTTCAGGTCCTCTGCCCACTTTTTGATTGGATTGTTTGTTTGGTTTTGAGTTTTATGAGTTCTGTATATATCGTGGGAATTAAACCATTGTCAGGGCTACTGTTTGCAAATAACATCTCCCATCTGGTTGGCTGCCTGTTTGTTTTGTGTCCATTTCTTTTGTTGTGCAGAAACTCTTCAGTTTGATACAGTCCCATTCGTTTATTTTTGCCTTCACCTCCCTTGCCTTTGGGGTCAAGTCCATAAGTGTTCACCACCCGGGTCCATAAATTTGGGACCTATACTTTTCTCTATGTGACTTACAGTTTTGGGTCTTACATTTAAGTCTTTGATCCATTTTGAGTTAACTTTTATGCATGGGGACAAACTGCAATCCAGTTTCATTTGTTTGCCTGTGCCTTTCCAGTTTTCCCAGCACCATTTATTGAAGAGACTATCTTCACTCCAATGTGAGAGAGACACAGCCATCAGTTGCTTCCTACACGGGCCCCTAACAGGGCTGGGAAACACCCACAGCTCAGGTATGTGTTCTTGACTGAGAATTGAACCTGAGACTCCTCGTTTCAGGGGCCAACCTTCTAACCAGTGAACTAGATCGGCCAGGACCGGAAAATTTATTTTAAGTTTCACACTGTGCCACATGACATAACCTAAGCAAGAGAAATAATTTCATCGTATATGTAGTGTAGGGATTATAGAGAAGGGCATGTAATCTTGGAGGTTATTTTAGGATTCTCTTACCACAGGAAGAATAAAGTTGAAGACAGGCAGTATAGGCTGACTTTTGAAACAGTTGTTTTGCCTGTAAGAGGAGACCAGAACAATAGAGAAAGAACTAGTAGTAGAGTGGGGTTCAAATATATTTTTAAGATTCAGGAAAAACAAAACATCTATTTTGCTGAGACTAATCCAGAAAAGCTAGACAGCTAGTCTGATATTTCTGGAGAGTCTGAGCTGCTTTTATGGTCTTCTTATTTAAGTCAGGCGGGATGGACTCTAGGATGTGTGCAAAGATGCTGATTTAGTCAGGATACTGGAACGAACAGATCCTCCATAAAAAGGAAGATCCTAGGAAGACTCTTAGTTAATTTGCTGTTGAAAATTTCCTTGTATTGCTTTTTTTTGTTTTTCCCACTGTGAAATTAAAGGTTTTGTGAATGATAATGAGAAAGTGATGATAGAATATGCATAAGGTCTTGAAGAGAAAAATATACAAGCCAATACATAAGATAATTATGAAGATAATTTTACTAAGTATATTATTTTAATAAAGAGATAAATCACTTTATGCTTGAATAAGTTTTATATCTCTATATATCTTTTTTTTTCCAGTGGAAGATAAAGGGAAAAACAGAGAGAAACATTGATGTAAGAGAAACACATCGGTGGGTTGCCTCCTGCATGAGTCCAACCAGGGCCTGAGCTGAAAAGGACCCTGAAACTGAGGTATGTGCCCTTAACCGGAATTGAACCCTGAACCGTTCAGTCTGCAGGTCGATGCTCTGTCCACTGAGCCAAACCAGGTAGGGCAGGTTTTATGTATTTTTTAAGAAAAACATGATAGAAGGAAAAGGAAGATGTCCTTAAAGACAAATTAGCATCAGTATAAGAACATAGGCATATCTCATTTTATTGCACTTCACTTTATGGTGCTTTGCAAATATTGTGTGTTTTATTTTTTCAAATTGAAAGTTTGTGGCAACACAGTGTTGAGGAAGTTACCAACACAGTGTTGGTGTCTCCATGTCACATTTTGCTATTCCTGTAATATTTCAAAGTTTTCATTATTATTATATTTGTTATGGTAGTTTTGATCAATGATCTTTGATGGTATTAGGGCAACATACTCTCACAGTAAAAAGACTATAACTCAATGAGGGCTCAGGTAATTTTTTAGCAATAAAATATTTTTTCATTAAGATACATACAATATTTGTTAGACATAATGCTATTGCACATTTACTAGACTACAGTGCAGTGTAAAGGCAACTTTTACATGCACTAAAAAAACAAAAATTGCTTTATTACTATATTTGTTTTATTGCATTGGTCTGGAACTTAACCTGCAATATATATTTAAATATTAAAATATAAATTAATTGATAACAAAAGTAGAAACATAGATAAATCAATAGATTACACTAACCTTTGACCAGCCATTTCTAGATTTTAAAGACAGGACTTCCACCCCAGTTCTTCTGCCACTGGCTGCCTAGGCATCTGGAAAAACTTTCCTAAGCATTGAGAGTTCAGGCCTCTGATCATATAATGGACCCCTAGGATCAATTCTTTGTAGACCTTTCAGCCAGATAAGTCTACAGTGAAAGGTTAATGTTATTGGTGCATGGGCAGGATTTTATTTAAGGAAAAGGGGATGGAAGATGGGGATATCCAAAAGGAAGGGCTACACAGAGAGAAGGGAGCCTAAAAACAGAGTCAGGGGATCAGCCTGGGATGAGATGCCATTGTCCATTGCTCTCCTGGTTGCAAGTCTTTCTCATTTACCTGTGAATTGCAGCTCTCCCTTTGAAATTCACTTCCTGGGTCCCTTAGAGGTTAAGGGATACATGCTGTAGAGGAGGGGAAATGGAATTGCACAGGCAGACTCCTTGGAAGGTGATTGTGCACTGCGTCCTCTGTCCCAAGCATATTTATCTTTCTCTTGCAGGTGGAATTCTTAGAGGAGTCTCAGAGGAGGGTCTCAATAGAATATTCATCAGCTGTCCACGTGTGCTCTTTCAGGGTCATGCTCTCCACTGATTGGTTGGCCTCAGGCAGGGGATCATTAGTCAATGCAGTTGGTCCTATGACAGCCAAGGCAGCTTTTCTGGGTCTGGAGCTGAAATACAACTGAGGCTTAGATGTTATCTTTAGGGAGAAAAGGTTCAGGGGGTCTAAAGCTTATGACCAGTGATGCTAGGGGAGGATAGATTATCCTGAGGTGAAGTTCTTATTTTCCATTTTACCCCTTATTAGGTATCTGGGGCTTTCTCCCCTAGTGACTTTCTGTACTCTGGGGATTTAACATAAAGCACCTGTTATTTTTAATTAATAACCATGATATAGATCATTCTGTTGAAGCCTATTTAATATATGACAATCTTCATACTGCCCTGTGTTTCATTTACCCAATCACCTTCTCTTTTCCCCTCTTTCCAAAATCTTTCCACTTTGTTCTATGGGATATCTGTTCTATAGTAATCAAACTCTCCTTTATCACAAGTTGTTTACTCAATCTTACCTCTACTTTCACTAAACGTGGCTTTCCAGTAAAGGCATTGCATCCCCAGCATATCTATTTCAGGGTAATAAAGAAAGTTATATTCTTACTAGGGGCCCGGTGCATAAAAATTTGTGCACTCGAGGGGGTCCCTCAGCCTGGTCTGCACCCTCTCCAATCGGGGAACCCTCAGGGCTGCTGGCTTCTAACCGCTCACCTACCTGCTGGCCTGATCCCCCTAACTGCTCTCTGCCTGCCTGATAACCTGTAACTACCTCTGCCTCAGCCCTGACACTATGGCTTTGTCTGGAAGGTCATCTGGAAGATGTTCAGTCTAATTAGCATATTACCTTTTTATTAGTATAGATGCTACCTTGTCTTAAAAATGCAGATTGTTAGCAGGTCTTCCTATTGTGGAAGGGGAGCCTGTAGTAGCATCCTGGGTTCTGACCAGAGCTTATGCACTGGTGCTTTATCTCAGCAGATGAGATTCCTAGAATAAGACTCTTGAATATACCTTGAACATTTCTATCGATTTTGCCAAATCCTCCTCCCAAAATGTTGAACCACTTTAAACTCCCACCAGCAACCATGCGTGTGCCCTCTGTCCTACTTGGATGCCAATATCATTGATTTCCCCCTAGAAGCTTCCCTCCCCTCAGCCGGGACTGTTTGGCACTTGAGCCAAACTCACTGTTCAGCTTGGGACTTGATTTCCCGAGATAGAATTATGGAGGAGGAAAAATAGTGTTCTTCTACCCTTCTGAGTTCTTAGCAGAGGCCCTTTTATTGAAAGACAGATTACCAAGAGAAAAACAAAAGTTCATTAACATGTGTACCTCATGTATATGTGGGAGATCTCAGGGAAAAATGAATAACTCCCCAAGGTGGCTTAGAATCCAGATTTAAATACCTTCTTCCCAGGGAAAGGGGACGGGATATCTAGGTCTCTTAGAACAGAGTACATGAGTTTTAGGAAAGATAAATGAGGTGGGGGAGATAGTTTGTAACAAAGTTTGGGTGTGATGTCAACTTGTAGTCTCCTGTGACAGGAATCAGTCTTCACTGGCTGATGACACTTTTCCCATTGGGGATCTGATTTTAGACAAATCAGGAGACTTTAGAGAAAGCCTCTCCTTGCATTTGTTTTTTTTCAAGCATCTGCAGCTCAAGATCATCAATATAACAACACATCATATGTTGGGGTGGCATGTTCTCTGACCTTCAGAATAAACCCAAGAAAAGCTTGTTTCCTTTCTTAGATGATTTGCCACAGTAGTGTGATTCCCTGTATCATCTTGTCATGGTCACATGTCCACCTGTTTTCCATGTCAAAGCTATACACTAAAATCTGCTAGGAATACATCTAATCAAAATATTATAAGATTGCACTTTTCCATTTGAAACAGCTGCCATGACGTTTAATAAATGTGGCTAATGTGTACTCCTTGCTTCAATAAAATTAGGATGCTTGTTATCTCTGTCATATGCACAGTTTTTTCTTCTTTCTCTACGTCTCTCGTCTCTCTCACCTTCTCAGATGGCTGGTCTATTCTGCTTACTCAGAGCTTCTACTTTTCTCAAATGAGTTTGCCATGGCTGTAAAATTCAAGTCCAATTCTACATTAAGTTTCAACTTTAGAGCCAATGAACATCAGAGAGAGAGAGAGAGAGAGAGAGAGAGAGAGAGAGAGAGAGAGAGAGCCTAGACTTGGAATCCAAAACCAAGAACCCAGAACCCAGAACTCAGATCTGGCTTCATGGAAGTGGATTCTGTTTAATAACCCAGGACCCTACAAAGAGCAGGGCCCTGCACTTGGTTTAACATACTTTTGTCACCCTTGAAATTCTTGTTTTGAATTATTTACATTTACATTTTCCACTATACCTTGCAAATTATCAACTGATTCTGCCCATTCCCTTATAATGTCTACTCTACAGAGTGGCCAGAGTAATTTTCAAGCTATAAATCGAATCATATATTCCCCTACATAAAGCTCTTTATTTTCTGCCAGCTCCCCCCCACCCAACTTTAGTGTAAAATCCATCTTTCTGGCTTTCTCCTTAGAGATCTTACATTATTGAACTCCTGCCTAACTGGCTCACTGCCCGGATGGCCTCCTCCTCACTTTCGCTATGTTGGCCTTTTAATGCTCTTTCCGTGAGTTGACTTTCCTAGGGTCTCTGTGCTTTCTTGTCTTCAACCCAGGAAAACTTTCCTCCAGCTCTCTTCATACCTGCCTTTTAAAAATAATTCAAGTCTATCCCCCAACATTTCCTTATTAGTGAGACATACTCTAAAGCAGGTATCCTCTAATTAAGGCTCGAGGGCCACATGTGGCCCACCAAGGACATTTATCCAGCCCGCCAGGTGTTTTTGCTGTCCTGCTTAAAATAAGATATGTGCAGTGTGCATAGGAATTTGTTCATAGTTTTTTTTGTTTTTTTTTTTTAACTATAGTCCGGCCCTCCAATGGTCTGAAGGACAGTGAACTGGCCCCCTGTTTAAAAAGTTTGAGGACCTCTGCTCTAAAGAGTACCTTTTAGTAATGATCTATTGCATTTACTTTATTATGTGCATTTATTTGTTATTTTATTTGTTACTAGAGGCCCAGTGCATGAAATGTGTGTGTGTGTGTGTGTGTGTGTGTGTGTGTGTGTGTGGGGGGGCGGGGGGGGGGGGGGGATGTCCTTCAGGCTGGCCTGTATACTCTCACTATCTGGGACCCCTTGGGGGATCAGGCCTAAACCAGCAATTGGACATCTCTCTCACAATCTAGACTGCTGGCTCCTAACTGCTTACCTGCCTGCCTGCCTGCCTGCCTGCCTGCCTGATTGCCCCTAACTGCTTGCCTGCCAGCCTGCTCAGTGCATGTCATAGTGACCTGTTGTTCCACCTTTTGGTCAACTTGCATATTATTCTTTTATTATATTTATAAGTTTTGGTCTGTCTTCTCAGCCAGCCTACTGTTATTTCTTTGAGGGGAGGTATGTTATTTGCTGGTTTGCAGTTGTAGCTGTCGTACCTAGAGCAGATTGTGGAATATGGTAATTACAATTATTTCTTGAAAAGTGATCAAAAGGAATTAGACATCCTAGAGAGAGGAAAAATAATTTTGATTCAGTTCAGTGTCCAAGGTGTTTGTTAATATATGCCCCACTAAAAATGCCATAAAATTGTTGACTAGTCAAAGGTTAAGACAAAAGTAGAAAATAGAATATAGACACTAGCCTATCTCATTTTAGATAATGTTTATCTATAAAGAATATAGTTAAGAAATTACAATTTTGATGTCATTTATTTATCCAAGATGATCAGAGAAAAATTATTTATTTTGACTAAATAAGTCATTGTCTTTTTCTCTTTTGCTATGTGTGAACATCTGGGAGCAACACAAATGAGAGATATAGTACATGTGTTTATACTTTGGGTATTTCTCATGATGAGTAATCTATAGTTACTTTTGTGTACACACTTGTGCAATAACAAAATGTGATTCAAAATATAGTGATAGTCCAAGAATGTCATTAATAACATACTCCTTCATGTCATCAATACATTTTCACTAAGCTAGCCACACCTCAAAGAGAGTGGATATTAACATGTGTCCTAACACTCCTTGTTCAGTGTTTTCTGTGACAACACATCATTAAACAAGTGTTTTCCAATTGGTTTGTTACAAAACTTAAATGGACTGCCTCAACAGGCATATCTGCTATGGCTGAACAGAAACTCACTCTTCTCTCCCGGAGTTATTAATTAATCATTAGACCTAAGAGAGAGAGAGAAAAAAAAACCTAATATTAAAAAATTGCTAACATCTACTGAGTGGTCAGATTATTATGACCACCTGACATTTGTAGGCAAATTACCTATAATTTTATGCTGAAGTTGCTAGAGGGCCAGACCATTATAAATAGGCAAACAGGTCGTTTACTATGACAGTAGAAGTGATTTTTTTCTGAAGATATAGGTAAACAATGCGATTTAACAGCCTTCAAACGTGGGATATATATATGAGTGGCCAGATTATTATGGCCACCTGACGTTTGTAGGCAAATTAGCCATATACTGCATCATATGGGATATGGAAGCCAAAGGCCTGTTAGAACACCTTTGCTGTCTGTAGTTACCAAGATAAAACATCTCCAGTTCGCATGGGAACACAAGGATTGAACAGTCGAGAATTAGAAAAAAGTTATGTGGTCCGATGAATCACGTTTCCAGTTGCATCATGCAGACGGCAGAGTGAGAATTTGGTGGAAACAGCATGAAAGCATCCACCCCACATGCATGAGTACAACCCTTCAAGCTGGTGGAGGCAGTGTTGTGGTTTGGGGTATGTTTTCCTGGCATGATTTGGGCCCTTTAATTTGTGTGGAACAACATCTGAATAGCACAACATATCTAAGTATCATTGCTGATCAAATTCATCCTATCATGTTGATGGTGTATCCCAATGTCTTCCTCCAACAAGACAAAGTGCCATGCCACAGTGCTCGTATTGTGCAGGAGTGGTTTCAAGAACATGAGGGAGATTTTATCCTGCTAAGGTGGCCCCCATGATCACCAGATCTCAATCCAATTGAGCATTTGTAGGACAAAGTTAAAAGAGCAATCAGGCAGCTGGTTACACAATCATCAAATCTCATAGAACTGGACAGTACTATTCATCAGGCATGGTGCCAGATTCCTCACATCACCTTTCAACATCTTGTAGAGTCAATGCCAAGAAGAATAGCCGCAATATTAAAGGGAAAAGGTAGCCCAACAAAGTACTGATGGGGTGGTCAATATATATATATATATATATATATATATATATATATATATATATATATGTATATCCCACGTTCAAAGGCTGTTAAATCGCATTGCTTTCCCCTATCTTCAGAAAATAACTTCTACTCTCGTGGTAAACAACCTATGTCCTTATTTATAATGGTCTGGCCCTCTAGCAACTTCAGCGGAAAATTATAGCTAATTTGCCTACAAATGTCAGGTGGTCATAATAATCTGGCTATTCAGTGTAAATGAGTGCTTACTATGTATTTTATATGTATTCAATCTCACAACAATCCTATGGAGTTATTTCTCTGTCTTTATTACATAGAGTGCAATGTAGGACAGGGCTCAACAAAAATCAGATTCCATAAATCTTCACAACTCTATGAGTTCGTATTATACTCATTTTAAAAATAAGAAGAATGAGGTTTCAGGTAGTAAAGAATTTTCCAAATATATGTAACTCAAATGTGTAAAAACAAAGATCATAATCCAAATCTGCCTGACTCTAACATGGAGTTCTGCTACAGCCTAATGATTCTCAGAAGGAAGTTTTTTCAAATATAGATTCCCCTGAGGGTTAATTGGTTCTATTAGCTTTTCCAATACTGTCTCTTTTGCATGTTCTTTATGATTCTTAAAACCAACTTCCCTATTATGGGCAATTGCTGGTATAGCCAAGGTAGTTTCATTAGTATTACCTCCTTCTCTATCATTACCACCTAGAAAAATCAATTATTCACTTTTCAAGCCAAGTCTTTCACTGTCCATGTCTGTGTTAGCTATGGTACCTGTCCTTAAACTTTTCCATTAATTCTTAGATAATCTGAAAATCCATACATCCACCCCCCCAACTCTGTACTAGTTTCCTAGAGCTACCACAGCAAATTATTACAAACAAAGTTACTTAAAGGAACAGAATTTTTTCTCTCACAGGTGATGAGGCAGGAAGCCTGATTTCAAGGTATGAACAGGTGGGTTTCTTTTGGAAGCTCTGCAGGAGGACTTGTTCAATGTCTCTTTCAGGTGGTATTTCATGGCTTATAGCTGCGCCACTCCAATCTCTGTGTCTGTTTTCACACGCTGTTCTCTTTCCTATGTCTCTGTGTGTCCTCTCCTCTTCTTATGGGGACACCAGTCATTGGATTTTGGGCCAACTCTTATATAATGTGACTTCATTTTAACTTAACTAATTACATCTGCAAAGATCCTATTTCTAGATCAGGTCACATTCTGAGGTGTTCTTGGTGGGCATAAATTTTTGGAGGACACTGCTCAATCAACTATACTCCCTGATAGCTCAGTAGATGCCATGAAGGAAATATACTTTATTGTCCCTTTCATGAGGCAAGATGAGGTTGTCAAACATCTCTTTGAACAAAACTGTTCTTTGTGTATGATCATTTTGTTACATTAACTCAATGGCTTCCATTTTTACAACATTTTCTAGCACTTCTGACACTATCCCTTCTCCTCAATCAAAGACACTCTGCTTTCATCATGGCTTGGTAGCTTACCCATATCTTTCTTTCATTCTCATTTTCTGTCATTAATAGTATGTCCACATCAGCATTGATGAACTCTGACTCAAAGTTGTTCCTTGAGCCCAGTACACAATTTCCATTTTCTCTATTCCTGTTGCTTTATTTACAGGCTCTACTTTATACCTCCCC
>PVJC01007714.1:0-45038 GCA_004026665.1 Murina feae | reverse complement strand
AAAAAAACAAGAGAAACAGACAACAAATGACCTAACTCTACAACTCAAAGAGTTAGAAAGAGAGCAACAAGAAAAGCCACAGTATCCAGAAGGAAAGAAATAAAAATCAGAGCAGAAATAAACAACAGAGACCAGAAAAACAATACAAAGGATCAACAAAACCAAGAGCTGGTTCTTTGAAAAAATTAACCAGATTAATGAACCCCTCGCCAGACTCATGAAGAAACGAAGAGAGAGGACCCAAATAAACAAAATCAGAAATGAAAGAGGTGAAATAACAACTGACCCTACTGATATACAAAGGATTGTCAAAAAATACTATGAACAACTCTACTCCAACAAACTCTACTCAATGAAATGGACACATTCCTAGAAAAATATAAGCTTCCAAAACTCAATCAGGAAGAATCAAAAAAGCTGAATAGGCCAATAACTATTGATGAAATTGAAACAGTTATCCAAAAGCTTCCAGCAAACAAAAGCCCTGGCTTCACAGGGGAGTTTTACCGAATATTCAAAGAACTAAAACCAATCATTCTCAGACTATGCCAAAAAATTCAAGATGAAGGCATACTTCCAAGTTCTTTCTACGAAGCCAACATTACCCTAATACCAAAACCAGATAAAGACACCACAAAGAAAGAGAATTACAGGCCAATATTCCTGATAAACACAGATGCTAAAATCCTCAACAAAATTCTAGCAAACCAGATCTAGCATTACACTAGAAAGATCATGCACCATGACCAAGTGGGATTTATTCCAGGAATGCAAGGATGGTACAATATCCGCAAATCAATAAATGTGATACATCACATAAACAAATTGAAAGACAAAAATCACATAATCATATCGATTGATGCAGAAAAGGCATTTGACAAAATCCAATACCCTTTCATGATGAAAACTCTCAGCAAAGTGGGAATAGAGGGATCATACCTCAACATAATAAAAGCCTTATATGACACACCCACAGCCAACATCATACTCAATGGGCAAAAACTAAAACCATTTCCCTTAAGAACAGGGACACTTTCACCACTCCTGTTCAACACAGTACTGAAAGTGCTAGCCAATGCTATCAGGCAAGAAGAAGAAATAAAAGGCATCCAAATTGGAAAAGAAGAAGTGAAATTGTCATTATTCGCAGATGACATGATACTGTACCTAGAAAACCCTAAAGACTCCATCAAAAAATTATTAGACCTAATAAATAAATATGTTAATGTAGCAGGATACAAAATTAACACCAAGAAATCTATGGCATTTCTATACGCCAATAGTGAACTTACAGAAAGAGAGATTAAAAAAACAATCCCATTGACCATTGCACCAAAAAAATTAAGATACCTAGGAATAAGCTTAACCAAGGACACAAAAGACCTATACTAGGAAAACTACAGTACATTGAAAAAAAGAGATAGAGGAAGACATAAACAGATGGAAGAACATTCTGTGTTCATGGATTGGTAGAATCAACATCATCAAAATGTCCATACTACCCAAAGCAATCTATAGATTCAATGCATTCCCCATTATAATACCAACAACATATTTCACAGACCTAGAAAGAACTCTTCAAAAATTCATCTGGAATAAAAAAAAGCCCCGAATAGCTGCGACGATTTTGCAAAAGAAGAACAAAGTAGGAGGGATCTCAATTCCAGATATCAAGCTGTACTACAAAGCCACTGTCCTCAAAACTGCCTGGTACTGGCACAAGAACAGACATATAGACCAATGGAATAGAATAGACAACCCAGAAATTGACTCGAACCACTACGCTCAATTAATATTTGACAAAGGAGGAAAGACCATACAATGGAGCCAAAACAGTCTCTTCAATAAATGGTGCTGGGAAACTTGGTTAGACATATGCAAAAAAATGAAACTAGACCACGAACTTACACCATACACAAAAATAAACTCAAGATGGATAAAGGACTTAAACGTAAGAAAGGAAACCATAAAAATACTAGAAGAATCCACAGGTAGAAAAATCTCAGACATATGCCAAAAGAATTTCTTCACTGACACAGCTCCTAGGGCAATGGAAACTAAAGGGAAAATAAACAAATGGGACTATCTAATCTAATAAAAGAGTAATATGGAAATTGACCATTTCTACGAGATGCCTAAGCCACGCCCACCAGCCAATCAGAGCGGCTGTATGCAAATTAACCCAGCCAAGATGGAGGTCGGCAGTCACAGAGCTAGAGTAAACAGGCGGCCTTCGTTGCACCAGGAGTAAACTGTCTGCCAGCCGTCTGGGCTTCTCCAGGCTCAGGCAACATATTTGCAACATTGTTTCAATTATAGAAGCCTTGGAGCTGAAGCAAATAGCAGGCTTCTGTTGTACCAGCGATGGAGGAAACTGTCTGCCTAGGCTGGCTGAGCCTCTAACTAAGGCAACATTGTTTCAATTATAGAAGTCATAGGCTGAAGCCAACAGGAGGCTTCGTTACCTGCCTAGGCCTTGGCTTAAAGGAACAGTATCAATTATAGAAGATAAATAAACCCCAGAAACCTGCTTCCAGCCAGCCTTGCTGGGACATTGGGTCAATGGGAGCTATGTGCAGCTCACCTAGGCTGGCCACATCCAAATGGGGTAAGGAATCCCACTCGGGGACTTGGCCAGCCTGCAAACAGCCATCAGCCCCTCACCCAGACTGGCCAGGTACCCCAATAGGGACACAAAATCTGAAGGGATTGTGGGCAGCCTGAAAGCCTGAAAACAACCCTCAGGCAAGCACCCAGGCTGGCCACACCCCAATGGGGTGAGGGATCCCACTGGGGGGCTTGGCCAGCCTGCATACAGCCATCATCTCTGACCCAGGCTGGCCAGGTACCCCAGTAGGGACTCAAAACCTGAAGGAAGTGTGGGCAGCCTGAAAACGCCCCTCAGCTCCTCACCCAGGCTGCCCAGGCACCCTAGTAGAGACCCAAAACCTGAAGGGACTGTGGGAAGCCTGAAAATGGCCCTTATCCCAACACTCAGGCTGGCAACACCCCAATGGGGTGAGGGTCCACACTGGGGGGCTTGGCCAGCCTCCAAACAGCCGTCAGCCCCTCACCCAGGCTGATCAGGCATGCCAGGAGGTGGACATCCCCAGAGGGATCCCAGACTGTGAGAGGGCACAGGCCAGGCTGAGGGATTTTTGTGCACTGGGCCCCTAGTATCAAAATAAAAAGCTCCTGCACAGCAAAAGAAACCATCATCAAAACAACAAGAAAGCCCACTGCATGGGAGAACATATTTTCCAATGTTATCTCTGATAAAGGTTTAACTTCCAACATTTATAGGGAACTCATACAACTTAATAAAAGGAAGATAAACAACCCAATCAAAAAATGGGCAACGGACCTAAGTAGACACTTTTAGAACGAGGACATAAATAAGGCTGAGAGACATATGAAAATATGCTCCAAGTCACTAATCATCCAAGAGATGCAAATTATCTCACACCTGTCAGAATGGCTATCATCAACAAATCAAGAAATGACAAATGCTGGAGAGGATGCGGAGTAAAAGGAACCCTCATTCACTGCTGGTGGGAATGCAGCCACTGTGGAGAACAGTATGCAGTTTCTTCAAAAACCAAAAATGGAACTTCCATTTGACCCAGTGATCCTACTTCTAGGAATATATCCCAAGAAACCAGAAACACCAATCAGAAAGGATATATGCACCCCTCTGTTCATAGCAGCACAATCTACCATAGCTAAGCTTTGGAAACAAACTAAGTGCCCATCAGCAGATGAATGGATTAGAAAACTGCGGTACATCTACACTATGGAATACTATGCTGCTGTAAAAAGAAAGGAACTCCTACCATTTGCAACAGCATGGATGGAACTGGAGAGCGTTATGCTAAGTGAAATAAGCCAGTCAATGAAAGATAAATATCACATGCTCTCACTCATTTGTGGATTATAATGAACAACATAAATCGATGAACAAAAACTGATGTAGAGATAGAGAAGCATCGATCAGATGCTCAAAACTCAGAAGGAAGGTAGGGGAGGGTGGGGATGAGGGGAAGGGATCCACCAAAGGACTTGTATGCATGCATATAAGCATAAGCGATGGACGTGGACAACAGGGGGTGAGGGTGAGGGCAGAAGGGGTGGGATGAGAGGACATTGGGGGGATAATATCACATTTGTAATATCTTAATCAATAAAGGGAAAAAATTGAAAAAGAAATGAGCAAAGGACTTTCTCCAAAGTGGACATACAGATGTCCAAGAAACATGCAAAAAGGCTCAAAGCCACTGATCATCAGAGAGATGCAAATTAAAATGATAATGAGGCATCATGTCACATCTCTCAGAATGGCTACCATTAACAAATCAACAAACGACAAGTGCTGGTAAAGATGTGGATAAAAAGGAACCCTAACTGACTACTGGTGTAAATGCAGACACTATGGAAAACAATATGGAGTTTCATAAAAAAAATTAAATATGAACTGCCATTTGACCCAGTGATCCCACTTCTAGGAATATATCCTAAGAAATCAGAAACACCAATCAGAAAGAATATATGCATCCCTATGTTCACAGCAGTGCAATTTACAACAGCTAAGATCTGGAAACAGTCCAAGAGCCCATCAGTAGATAAGTGGATAAAAAAAGTTATAGTACATTTATATCATGAAATACTATGCTTCAATAAAAAATAAGAATCTCTTCCCCTTTGAGACAGCATGGAGGGACCTGGAGAGTATTATGCTAAATGAAATAAGCCAGTCAGAGAAATACAAAGTCTCACATAATCTCACTTATATGTGGAACCTAATTAAGAAAATAAACAGATGAAGTGGATCCAGAGACATAGAAGCGTGGAACAGACTGAGGAATCTCATAGGGAAGGAGAAGAAGAGTAGGTGGATGGGAAGAGATCAACCAAAGAATGTATATGCATAACCCATGGACACAGACAATAGGGTGGTAAAAGCCTCTGGAAGGGTTGGGGATGGGCTAGAATGGGTCAATGGGGGGCAGGGGAAACAGGGATATATGTAATATTTTCAACAACAAAGATTTAATTTTAAAAATGATTAATATAATGACTAAACTGAAAAAAAATTGTGGCAAATATTTAAAAATTATTACATTTGTATGTTAAAGACATGACATTAAGTTGGGGTTAGACTTGCTGAACTAAACTCACCTGTCATACAAAATAAAGTTTGTAGAAATACCAAAAGAAAAAGAGAGAGAGCCCTCCCCAAATAAAATTTTAAATGAGCTTATTTTAGATAAAAGCAGAGAAATACAATGTCAAAGAGAGATTGTCATCTAGGCCATTATGGCAAAAATATAACTTGACTGAAGGTGTTAATATATCTAAAGAGAAAATATGTGCTATTATTAACACTGATTAATGTGAAAAACAAACACAAAAAAAGCATACTCACAGGGACCCAAGTTGGCAATGCCTGTCTAGGCAGTGACAATGAGAGTTATTAGGCAAACTGAATGTTAGTTTCCTTGACAATGGTCTCCCAATAGCGAGGGAAGTGTTTCCAGCTGTCATGGTTGAGAGATCTGCTTGAAGACCTCCTTTTGCCTACTGATTCTCTGTGCCCTCAGATAATTTGGTTTCCTATTAGCTGGTTATTGGCAAAGTGGCAGTAAGAGTGTTGAACTGGTTAGGCCCACAAGGGCCTCTAGTCCATCAAACAGATGTAATTCTCAGACTGACATTCACTTTATAATTTAGTCTATCTGTGTAATATAAAATAGAAAGAATGCTTTAATCTGCTAAGGAGTATCTCCTTCGTTTCATAGCCAGTTGTATTTCTTATTAAAAGCCAATAAACCAGTTCTTTTTAAATATAAGATTTTGTGATTATAATTCTCAGGAAAATGCAAAATCTCATTTCCTAAACTATGCCCTTGTGAATTAAATTCCAATTCAAATTTAAGTCTCTATTTCTCTTTTTTAAAAAATACATTTTTATTGATTTCAGAGAGGAAGGGAGAGGGAGAAAGATAGAAACATCAATGATGAGAGGGAATCATTGATTGGCTGCTTCCTGAGTGTTCTCTACTAGGATGAAGCCCAAAGCCCAGGCATGTGCCCTACGGGGAATGGAACCATGACCTCCTAGTTCATAGTTTGACGCTCAACCACTGAGACACACTGGCCAGGCAAGTCTGTATCTCTTTTGTTTTTACATTCTGCATCCTTACTTTATGTTACAAATTTTAACATTGAAGTATAAACCTTAATGTCTTGGCTGAAGTTGTTGATGGTATTCCATCCTGCATTAGTCAAATGATAGTTCACCCATCGCAGCAATAACTCCTCTGGAGAAAGCTTCATCAGCTCTTCTAGTTCCTCACCTTCATTTAGCAATGCAATCAGAGCTGAGGGGAAAACAAAGAAATATAAATTCTTCTTGCAGCAAGTGTACGTAAATGAAAAGTAAATATTTTTGATGATCATACCTTCATTCCTGGAAATCTCAATATCAGCAAAAAGACCAACTTTGATGATCTGCCAGAGAAGTCCCAAGACCAAGTGAGGTTTTCCTTCTTTGAGATCCTGTGCACCAATATTGACCACTGTACATCCAATGGCTGAGGCAGAATTCAGGGCTAGGTTTAAATTTTCCTGAATTGCCACAAAGAAAAATATCCATGAGGAAGTACTTTCTAAAGTCTTATCAACTATTACCTCTATATGCCAATGACTTTCAAATCCATATCTTCAGCCCACACTTTTTCCAAGTTCCATTCTAAACTCTATACCTATATACTTACTTGGTTAGGTTTATCTGGGTGTTTCACAAGTATCTCAAACTCAATTTGTCTGAAACTGAAGTAATTTTCCTGCCATGCTTCCTTGGTCTTCCTCTAATTATCTATTAAACTGGCTTTTCTTTATTTCCTGCCTTGGTCGATAGGACCTACATTCATTCTTGCCTTCTTTCTTCGTAAGTCAGAAATATGAGCAGAATCCTTTTTTGCTTCTTCCTTGCTTACCATATCTAGTCACCAATATCTGTCAATTCCACTTTCTAAATACCTGTGGAAACAGTCAGTGCCTTTCTTCAGGTTTCTTACTTCCTTCCTATCACCCATATCAAACTATCTACAATCCATTTTCCACAATATTGTGTTATCAGTGATCTTAGTAAAATAGAAACTTGATGGTGTTCCCTCGCTGAAAATACCTTCAAGTTCCCTATCATTCCTACTATGTCCTCTCACTCACTATATAGGACTTCTGAACTGGCTATTCCCTCTGCCTGCAACATACTTCCCCCAAATATCCACAAGTCTTTTAATATTGCTCACATGCACCTAATGGCTTTCTCTCATTATCCTACACAAAATAGCAAGCATCACCACACCTCTGCTGGCACTAACTATTCCTGATTTTACTCCTTAGCATTCTGTGACATCTGTATATATAAAAGTCTAAGCAACTGTTCAACTGGTAGCTATGATGCACACTGACCACCAGGGCGGCAGACACTCAACACACGGGCATGGAAACATGGAACATACTGATGGATCGCAGAGGGAAAAAGAGAGAGGGGAGGGCAGGAAGAGACTAACCAAAGATATTATATGTATACTAGAAGCCTGGTGCATGAATTTGTGCACCAGTGGGGCTCCTTGGCCTGGCCTGCAGGGACCTGGCTGAAACCAGCAGTCTGACATCCTGGATCTTGGGAGCTCCAACAGACCTTCTGACTGGATCATGAGAGGGTGCAGGCCAGGCCGAGGGACCTCACCAGTGCATGAATTCATGCACCAGGCCTCTAGCATTAGATACTTATATGTTTATTATTATGTATATCATATCTATATATATAAAAGCCTAAGTCACTAGTTGACCAGTCAACCACTTGACGAGTTGACTGGTCGCTATGATGCACACTGACCACCAGGGGGAAGACGCTCAACACAAGAGCTTCTCCCTGGTGGTCAAGTGTGCTCCCACAGCGGGAGCACCACTCAGCTGACAAGATGAGTGGGGTTCCCAAGCAGAGCACTGCTCAGATGACCAGGATGAGCAGGGCCAGGATGAGAGGGAACAGCTCCTCCCCAGATCCCCGCAGGCCATGCTGAGGGACCCCACCAGTGTACAATTTGTGTACTGGGCCTCTAGTATCTAATCTAATAAAAGAGTAATATGCAAATTAACCCTCACTCCATTACACCCACAAGCCATGCCCACAAGCCACATCCACCTGCCAATCAGGAGCAAATATGCAAATTAACTCAACTAAGATGGCAGCTGCCACAGAGCTGGAGTTGCCCCGGGCAATGGAGGAAGCCAGGGCCCTGTGGGTCCTGAGCTCTATTCAAGGCTACAAAGTTTCAATTATAGAAGAGAAACAAATCCCAGATACCTGCCAGGCTAGGACTTTGGGTTGCCAGGGGCAACCCAGGCTTCGAGTGGGGGACCAAGGTAACAAAGTTTCAATTATAGAAGTTAAATAAATCCCAGATACCTGCTTCCAGCCAGGCACCCCAGTGGGGACCCAAACCCTGAAGGGGTTGTAAGCAGCCTGAAACAGCCATCAGCCCCTCACCCAGGCTGACCAGGCACACCAGCAGGTAGACATCCTTCAAGGGGTCCCAGACTGCAAAAGGGCACAGGCCAGGCTGAGGGACGCCCCCTCACCCCGGGTACACAAATTTTGTGCACCAGGCCTCTAGTATAACATAATAACAGAAGCTTTTTTAAATATGTTTGAGGCTGTTTCCCAGGTACTTAACACATGGTACATGCTCAATAAATATTTATTGAATAAGTACATGAATGGGTAAGAGTGAGTAAGAGCAAGAAGGGAAAGGAGAGGGTCAAGTCCAAATTTGTAATATGGTAATCAAAAACACTTAGGATTTGACTCTGGCCTCATCTCCTGACATTCTACTTATATAGTCCATGCTTCAGCCATGTCAGAAGGTCTGTTGGAGCTCCCAAGACACTGCCAGGAATTGCAGGTGGTTTTTTGTCTAACTGCAATAAGCAGTAAAACTCAGCTTTGTCTCATCAACAGGTGTTGTTGTTGATACATGGGGAATCAGCTTTTGATGTTAATTTTATTTAAAATCATTGGCTCTACAAGTATAGCAAATGACTTATAAGTTATTAGCTAAAAAAAACAGATTGAAAGTTAGAAACTACAAACTGCTTCATCGAATAAATGGTACTTTCTAATTGGTAAATACAACATTATTGGCCTACTGATATGTAGGGAATAGGACAACCACTATGTCTAAAGCCAATTCCAAATACTGTAATACCAATACGTAACAGGAGAACCCCATAAAGAGGTTGTTCTCCAAGTCTTGACATGGGCAACTTCCCTGAATGCTCAGCCTTCCTTCCTGAAGACCTGTATTAGTGGAGAGAGATAACGACAATAGGGAATCTCCACCAACTGGGTAATGAGAGAGGTGTTGTTCTTCCTTGAGTTTTGGTGTTTTAATTTGTAAAATAGGATATCTTACAGAGATGCTAACAAAAGACACAAGCAAATATCACAGGTATCCCATCCATTCTCTGCCATATTTTTTGTACATCACTGACTGCCTGTGCCTAAGATATAGCCCACTTTCCCAGGCAGAAAAATTTATACTGCTGTTTCAGATGGTTTCTCATGTCACTTCTATTTTGATTATTTGATTCTTTACTAACAAGCTCATATAGGTCATGAAATCCTTTTCATTTATACAACTTTGCAAATTTTCATTTTTCATAAAGTTCCAATTCCAGATGAGTTCACTTCTACTCTAATAAAAGAGTAATATGGAAATTATCTATCTCTCTGAGATGCCAAAGCCATGCCCACCAGCCAAGCCACGCCCACCAGCCAATCAGATGGTTGTATGCAAATTAACCCAGCCAAGATGGAGGCTGGCAGCCAAGGTGCAAGAAGTGGCGGGGGCAGGGTGGGCAGCGGTGGGGGGAGGCAGTAGGCACAAACAGTGGCGGGGTGGTGGGGCGGGGTGTGCAGTGGTGGGTGGTGGGGAGTAGCAGTGGGGTCGGGGCAGGTGGTGCTTGCCTGCTTCCCAGTTTCCCCTTGCGGGGATCGGCTGGGGGCAGGACCCCAGTGGTGACTCCCTCTCTCTCTCTTTCTCTCTCTCTCTCTCTCTCTCTCTCTCTCTCTCTCTCTCTCTCACACACACACACACACACACACACACACACACACACACACACACGGCGCCTGTCAGACTGGGGCCATCAATAGGACATCCACTGAGGGGTTCCGGACTATGAGGGGGGAAGGCTGGGCTGAGGAACTCCCTTCCCCCCAAGTGCACAAATTTTTGTGCACCAGGCCCCTAGTTTGTTAATAATTTTGAGAGGGATATGTTAGATAATTATTGGGTCAATAAAAATAAAGCCATGGTTTGTTATTTAGATTTCATAATTTTATATATCATCACTTTTACCTCATTTGGAATGTCCAAATGGGTTCTATGATTTCCTTACTTTAACAATAATTGTATGTAAAGTGAAATTAAGGTCATATTTTATATGTACATTTGTATATATGTGAAGTATAAAGGATATACATGTGTACTATGTATGTATGTGAGTATATTATTTGCACTGGATTTTATTTTCCTATAACTCTTGTTAATTTCCTGACTTTTGGGTCCCTAAATCACTAATCTGCTTTTCAGTCTTATTTATATAATTCATTTTTCTTTCAATAACAATAAATAAGAAAATGCAGCTCAGTAGTACACTGGATAGAAGTCAAGAAATTCTCTAAGATAAAAAAAAATGAGTCTTGCTATTAACTATCTGATGTGTCCCTCCCCTTGCTTTCATAGTTATGGTATGTCATTTTCATCCTTTTTATATTTCTCTTCTTGTATACATCATGATACATGTAACCCTATCATCATAAAGTGAGTAACTATATTATCACTATCTTTACACCTCTTTGGGGTAAAGTTTCATGAAAAAAATGGTAGTTTTCTAGCAGATCTATTTCCAGAGCTCTAAAATTACTAAATAAATAAAACAGATTTAATATCCACAGTAATACTTCACCCCTTCCCAGAGACCTGTCTTTTCTCATTCTAATTAGCACACTCTTTCAAGCATCTTTGAAACCTAGACTATTCCACATGCTCATATTGGAAGAATGCTATCTCTAAAAATAAAACTATAAAGGACTTAGCCCCTCAGACCTATCCTGTAGCTATTGAAAAATAGTTACAGAATAATATTCTTTATTTTCTTGAATACACTGTATATAAGTATTAAAAGTAAAACAAAATAAATTTATACAACAGTAAGAAATGCTGAATTTCTGATTTGGTGCCATAAAAAAATGTGTGACATGTATTCTAGAAATAAGACATAAGTGAATGTTTTCAAACAATCATAGGTATTAGATGAAGCATCCTGACACAAGATGTAAACAAAAAACACAATCTGGCAATTACAATCAGAAATGGGGTTTTTTAAGAATAGTAGTTTCTGCTAGGGATATACAACAGCATTGGCTTATTGGAGGGGGGACAAAAAGTTATGTTGGTCAACATCTTACTCCATAATTCTCAAGGATGACCAGAAATGGTAATAACCTTTGGATAGCCTGGAAATAACCATTTGTCACTGCCCTAAGGTCATAGCTTCCTTATAGGAGAGACTTAACAACTTCACCAATATCAAGGATTGTACTTTGCAACAAAAAAGAAGGGAACAGCTCAGTAGCTCACTTCTAACAGCTGCAGTTGTGAATCGCACATGGAACAGTTGCTGCTGCTTCCACCATGTGAGAGGCAGTATGGCACCAGGATGAAAAGGCTGGGTTCTGGAGCCAGACCATTGGGACCACACCCTGACTTGGACACTGTAGACCCTCTCAGTGACACAGTCTCATCCTCTTTAAAGTCATAGTAACTTATTTTAAGGCTGCAGGAAGGAGTCAAAGGGATAATTCATGTAGTATGTTTAGAAGAGTGATTAGTACCTAGTTAGTACTTGGTAAATATTGATATCTACCCACTGAACTAGTCATTTTGATGCAAAAGTGTGTCAGGATGCTTCATCTAATATCTATGATTGTTTGAAAACATTCACTTATGCCTTATTTCTAGAATACACGTCACACATTTTTTTATGGCACTGAATCAGAAATTCAGCATTTCTTACTGTTGTATAAATTTATTTTGTTTTACTTTTAATACTTATATACAGTGTATTCAAGAAAATAAAGAACTTTAAGAATATGTGAACGGGCAGAACAGTTTAGTACAAAAAGAATAACTAAAGTCTGGCTGGCATAGCTGAGTGGTTGAGCATCGACCTATGAACTAGGAGGTCACTGATCAATTCCCCATTAGGGCACATGCTGGATTGCAGGCTTGATCCCCCATGTAGGGTGTGTAGGAGGCAGCCAATCAGTGATTCTCTCTCATCAATGATGTTTCTATCTCCCTCTCCCTTCCTCTCTGAAATCAATAAAAATATATATTTTTAAAATAGCTAAAAATTTTGTGAAACAGTAAAACTATGCGTTTTTCTTTTTCCAACCAACCACTAAAAACACTGGCACCCAGCAAATATTCATTAATAAAAATAACAATAATTATAATAATACTAGAAGCCCATCGCACGAAGATTCATGCAATATGCCTTCCTTCCCCTGGCTGCCGGTACAAGTTTTCCTCCGGCACCCAGGACCAGGCCTTTGGTCTGGTCGCAGCAAAGCTAGGCCTCTCCACTGCGGCTGAAGCGGAGAAATCAAGCCTCTTCAGTCTTCAGTCTTCAGTCTTCGCTCAGTGCCTGTGTATGCAAATTAACCGCCATCTTTGTTGGGTTAATTTGCATAAGCATCCTGATTGACTGGTGGGCATAGTGGAGTGACACCAATTTGCATGTTTCTCTTTTATTAGTGTAGATAACCTGAATACTATTATATTAAACTAGAGGCCCGATGCACAAAAATGTGTGCACTTGGGGGGGGGGGGCGGTCCCTTAACTCAGCCTGTGCCTTCTCAGTCTGGGACCCCTCGGGGAATGTCAACCTGCTGGCTTAGGCCTGCTACCTGGGGGACTGGGCCTAAGTTGGCAGTTGGACATTCTTAATTCTGCTGAGGAGGCAGGAGAGGCTCCCACCACCACTGCTATACTGGCAGCCATCAGCCTGGCTTGTGGCTGAGCAGAGCTCTCCCTGTGGGAGCACACTGACCACCAGGGGGCAGATCCTACATTGAGTGTCTGCCCACTGGTGGTCAGTGTGTGTCATATTTACCCATCATTCCCAGTCGTTTTGCTGTTAGGGTCAATTTGCATATTACTCTTTTATTATATAGGATAGAGGCCTGGTGCATGTGTGGGAGCTGGCTGGTTTGCCCTGAAGGGTGTCCCGGATCAGGGTGGGGGTCTTGCTGGGGTGCCTGGCCAGCCTGAGTGAGGAGCTAAGGGCCGTTTTCAGACTGGCCACACCCCCTTCAGGGTGGGGGTTCCCCCCTGGGGTGCCTGGCCAGCCTGGGTGAGGGGCTGATGGCTGTTTGCAGGCTTGCCAAGCCCCCTAGTTGGGACCCTCACCCCATGAGGGTGTGGCCATCCTGGGTAAGGGGCTGATGGTTATTTGCAGACTGGCCATGTCCTCTAGCAACCCAAGCTCCCAGCGAGGCTGGCTGGAAGCTGATATCTGGGATTTATTTATCTTCTATAATTGAAACTTTGTTGCCTTGGGCAGAGGCCACAGCCTGCCAGGGCAGGTGGGAAGCTTGGCTTCCCCCATCGCTGGAGCAACCAAGCCTCCTGCTTGCTCCAGCTCCGTGGCTGCCACCTTGGTTGGGTTAATATAGTCACTCTGATTGGCAGGTGGGCATGGCTTGGGCATAGCGGAGGTGCAGTCAATTTGCATGTTTCTCTTTTATTAGATTAGATAAAGAATTTTATCCAAAGGGACAATGTGGGGGATAAGGACATATATGTAATACCTTAATCAATAAATAAATTCAAAAAAATAAAGTAAAAAAAAAGTACTTTGGATCTTAATTCCATTGATTACAAAATATAGCTAATTTTTTAAAAATATATATTTTATTGATTTTTTTAAGAGAGAAAGGGAGAGGGATAGAGAGTTAGAAACATCGATGAGAGAGAAATGTTGATCAGTTGCCTCCTGCATAACCCCTACTGGGGATGTGCCCGTAACCAATGTACATACCCTTGACTAGAATTGAACCTGGGACCCTTGAGTCTACAGGCCAACGCTCTATCCACTGAACCAAACCGGTTAGGGCCAGCTAAACTTTTAATTAATAAAAACCTAGTTTTTATATGAAACTGAAATTATGTTAAATCATAGGTTTTACTTGGGCCCAAATATCCATTAAGAAAAGCCTTCCAGTCCTAGCTGGTTTGGCTCAGTGGATAGAGTGTTGTCCTGTGGATTGAAGGGTCCTGGGTTCAATTCTCGTCAAAGGCACATGCCCAGGTTGTGGGCTCAATCCCCAGTGGGAGGCAGCTGGTCAGTGATTCTCTGTTATCATTGATGTTTCTATCTCTCTCTCCTTTCCCTGTCTCTCTGAAATCAATAAGAATATATTTCTAAAAAATAAAAGAAAAGCCTTCCATTTTACATTTTACAACATAAATACTTACAGAAATAGTGAAAGGGGTGAGCTTTTTCTTATTAATGGCTCTTTCATCAATTGTATCTGGTTCAGATAAGTTGATCATTTTGCTAAAGAGAAAATGGGAATAATTTAGTATAAGATTCCCAGAAATGTTTTTAGTTCATTTTTGCAAACAGATAAAAAGTTACATTTTGAAAATTAAAAATAATCTATTTCTTTACAATATTATACTGAATTCATGTCAGGGACTTAATTTTAAAAATCTAAAAAATATTCCCTAACTTATAACAAATACAACATTCAATCAATAGTAATCTTAGCATTTACTCCTAACTTTTCAAAAACAGACCTGCATTTTCTTTATGTGAGTCTTGTTTTTATTTTACTTACTAATCATCAACATATAGCATTGTAAACAAAAAATGCTTGAGAAGCCATTTCATAAAGCAGAATCAATTATGTTAAAAACTAGTGGCCCAGTGCACCGATTCATGCATATTGAAAGGAAATTAATTAGAAAAAATATTTTAATATCTCTATTTGCTTTTTCTATAATAGAAGTGTCAGAGATAAAAGAAAATTAGTAAAATGTATATGAAAATAATACATAAATTGATTAATAAGTAAACAATAACAACATGATATAACAACAACAAAGATGACATAAAAACAAAAACATGATATAAAAACAACATTGATAAAAGCAAGGACTGATAAATTGATTAAACTTATTCTAATATCTCCTTGTATACCACATTAAGAGTGAAAACACTTTCAGAGTGCTTGACTAATTTCCCTTTTGATGAAGTACTTACAACTTTAACTTTAACGTCACACGCTCCTCAAACTCGAGAAAAAGCAACATATATAAATGTGGAGTCTTAGTGTTCATGGATCCACAACCAAAAACGGGTTCAGGTAGGAATATTCCTACTCTGTCTAGAGTTTGTCCTTGTGATTTATTAATAGTCATTGCAAATGCTGAAATCACAGGAAACTGTCTTTGAATTAATTTAAATGGCAGACTAATGTCAGATAGGGACAGTTGTGCCAATAGTTGGTCTTCTGACGTAATATGTCGAAGACACCGCTTTCTTTGAGCTTCAGAATGTCAACAACAACAACCAAATTCAAAATCACCAATGACAGATCGAAACACACATGTGCAATTTGTGCCAGCGAGAGTTTTATATGGCTCACACATGTGCGAGTCAACATTTATTTTTAAATTGTCAGTGCGTGTCATATGTACTGGCTGGCCAGTCAGTTGAATGGTTGGACGTATGTACAGTCAATCACTTAGCCTTTTATATATATTGACTAGAGGTCCAATGCACGAAATTCATGCAAGGGGCTTGCCCTTCACAGCCACAGAGCCTGCTTCAGCCCTTGCAGCCCCAGCTTCGTCCGAAAGGTCGTCCAGAAGGTCATCTGAAAGGTTGTTTGTCTGTCTGGTCTAATTAGCATATTAAACTTTTATTATAGATACTATCATTAAAATATTGAGAAAGGAGCCAGAGACTTGGTTTTTCTAAAACTTCTATAATTTAAGCATTTAAAATAAATTAACAAATTTTATCTCTATATTTTAGAATATATTTTGGAAAATGTCCTTTCAATTCATAACAGGAATTTCCTCTAAAGGACAGAGGAAGACCAGAATTGTAGGTCAAGGTCACAGTATATATTTTTCCTTTGTTTGTTTCTTTTTAAAACATGAGGCCCTGCTTTTAAGGTCTGTATTCCTATTGAAAATCAAGATCAAGGGGAGATGTCAATGGGGAAAAAAGGAGACATATGCAATAATTTAAACAATAAATAATTAAAAAAGAAAATCAAGATCAAGAGAGTTTTTGCCTTCCATAGGAACAGAAACCTGCATTACCATTGGACAGGTGTGGTGCCCCACTCAAACTCCCCACCTGGCACTGTCCCTTCCCCTGACTCCCTGATGGGAGGGGGTTGTGGCTTGCAAGGGCATCCAACTCATACACCTCTCCCATCTCTTTGACTTGCCAGACTAGAGTCAAACTCAACAGGATCTTCTTTCCCTGCTGATTCTGCTAAGCCTGTTCCCTTGGATGGTTTCACTGGACAGTATGTAGGGACAGTGGGACTCTCCTTCATCCAGTCACAGTATATGTTATATTAATGTCTTAAAAATGAATCCAGAGGGAAGAAGGTGGCTGGAAGGACAGCAGTGAGGGAGAGAGAGTGAGTGAGGGAGTGAAAGGGGAGTGCGCAGGAGTATGGGGTGGTGTGTGTGACAGTGAAGGACAATTAGATTCCATAGGACTTTTGGGGGCTGGTAGACAAGGCCCCCTAGCCAGGCAGCCTCTGCTGCCACTGCAATTTCTCCTGGGGCAGCCGGCTCTGCTTCAGAGGCTGTGCCATCTTGAAGGGGAGAGCTGCTGTGACTGGGAGCCCAATCTCAGTTCCACCCAGGGTTCCCTTGGACAGCACCTGGGACCCTACAGCCACTCTTGCCAGGGACCTGCTGCCTCAGCTGTGGATCCATGAACACTAAGACTCCAGCCTCCAAGGTCACAGGCTCCTGTGAGTTTTGGAGTGTGCTCCCCTTCCACTAGCCAGATGCTTTAGCCCCAGGGGCCATGACCACATGCAAATAGGCAAGCCTTATGCAGCAACCCCAGGCTCTGTGACCATGCACAAACAATCAAGACTTACACAGCCTCCCCGGAATCCAAGCCTTATGCAGCAACCCTAGGCACCCCATCCTTGTGCAAACAGCCAAGCCTTATGCAGCAACCCCGGATGCCACAACCACACTAGCCGTTGCCAAGCCCAACATAGCAACCCCAGGTGCCTCACACAGTAACCCCAGATGCTAGCCACTGCCAAGCCTAACGCAGCAACCCTGGGTGCCCCAACCCCATGAATCACTGCCAAGCCTGACATGTGACCCACTGCAAAGCCCACCACTGCAATCACAGTCTCAGTGTGACTAGACAACTAGATCCTTCAGTGAGAGCAAAAATGAGAAGACAAAGAAACAACCTCCAAAGGAGAGAAAGGGGGGGAATCACCAGAAAATGGACTAAATGAAATGGAGGCATGCAATTTGTCAGAAAAAGAATTCAGAATAAGGGTTGTACAGTTCGTAAACCAGATGGATGAGAATATCAACAACTTATGTAAGAATCAAGAGGGGATAAAGAATGGTATAGCAACAATAAAAAACACCATGGAAGGTTTCAAGAGTAGACTAGAACAGCAGTTGTCAACTGGTGGTCCACAGACCATTGATGGTCTGTGAGGTCCAAAAGGTTGGCAACCACTGGTTTAAGAAAACCTTTGGAGCAGCAGTCACCAACAGGTGGTCTGCAAACCACTGGTGGTCCATGAAGTCTGAAAGGCTGGCGACCACTGGACTAGAAGAAGCAGAGGACTGAATCAGTGAATTACAAGATAGGACAGAAAACACATCCAATCTGAACTATAATTGGAAAAAAAATTAAAAGGCAGGAGGAGAGCCTAAGGGAGCTTTGGGACAACATGAAACGAAGCAACATACATATAATAGGGGTGCCAGAAAGACAACAAGAATAGCAAGGGTTAGAACACCTACTTGAAGAAATAATGTCAGAAAACTTTCCTGATTTGGGAAAGAAGAAAGTCACACAAACAAGATGAATACAAAAAGACCAACACCACATCGTAAATATTATGACAAACATTCAGGACAACGAGAGAATCTTAAAGGCTACAAGAGGGAGAGACAGAGAGGGATCTAACATTAGATTATCAAATGATTTCTCAACTGAAACACATCAGGCTAGAAAGGGATGGAATGAAGTACCATATTTTCTGGCGTATAAGATGACATTTTAACCTAGAAAAACCTTCTCAAAAGTCGGGGGTCATCAATGGAGCCAGACAGAGACTTCAAGTGTCTCCGGTCGGCTCCTTTTTGTGCTGCATACAGTCTCTGTCCAGACTGTTTAACCCAGGAAAATCTTCTCAAAAGTTGGGGGTTGCCTTATATGCCCAGTCGTCTTATACGCTGGAAAATACGGTATATAAAGAGATGCAGGGGACTGAATACCAGAAGACTCTACCCAGTAAGGCTCTCATTCAGACTATTCCAGAAAACTCAAGAGGAAGGCATACTTCCAAGCTCTTTCCATGAAGCCAGAATTACCCTAATCCCCAAAACAGATAAAGACACCACAAAGAAAGAGAATTACAGGCCAATATCTGATGAATATAGATGCTAAAATCCTCAACAAAATTCTAGCAAATCAGATCCAGCATTACTTTAGAAAGGTCATACACCATGACCAAGTGGAATTTATTCCAGGGATGCAAGGCTGGCACAATATCCACAAATCAATAAATATGATGCAGCACATAAACAAATTGAAAGACAAAAATCACATAATCATATCAATTGATACAGAAAAGGCATTTGACAAAATACAATACCCTTTCAGATAAAAACTCCTAGCAAAGTGGAAAGAGAGGGATAATACCTCAACATAATAAAAGCCTTATATGACAAACCTACAGCCAACATCATACTCAATGGGCAAAAACTAAACCATTTTCCCTAAGAACAGGAACAAGACAGGGATGCCCACTTTCATCACTCCTGTTCGACATAGTACTGGAAGTGTTAGCCATAGTGATCAAACAAGAAGAAATAAAAGGCATCCAAATTGGAAAAGAAGTAAAATTGTCATTATTCGCAGGTCACATGATACTGTACATAGAAAACCCTGAAGACTCTATCAAAAACCTCTAGAATTAATAAATTAATTTGGCAATGTAGCAGGATATAAAATTAACACCCATAAATCTATGGCTTTTTTATACACTTCCTAGTGCCCCGGTGCATGGATTCATGCACACTGAAAGGAAATTAAATAGAAGGTGGCCGGCAGGGAGGAACTGGGCGAGATGGGTCAGACATGCCCTGGAGCCAACCTCCTGTGGTCACTCCCCAGCTGGCCACACCTGGGGCAGCACCGTGGCTCAAAGGGCATCCATGTAGTGAGCAGGGTCCTTCTGGTAGGTGGGATCCCTCAGCCTGGCCTGCAGGGATCTGGCCAAAACCAGCTCTGCAACATTCCCCGAGGGGTCTGGATTATGAGAGGGCAGTTCTTGGATGACACATCCTGGAATCGAACTCCCTCTTCTCTGGTTCTGGGGTGTGTCACCCGAGATCCACTGCTGCCAAGTCACTGCAGCCTAGCAACTCCTGCACTGAGCATCTGTACCCTGGCTGTCTTTGTGTGCCAGAACTACCAGTCAGATGGTCACTTAGCCTTTTATACATAAAGATAATGAACTCACAGAAAGAGAAACTAAAAAAAAAATCCCATTTAACATTGTAACAAAAAAAATTAAGAAACCAGTAATAAACTTAACCGAGGAGGTAAAGGACCTGTACTCAGAAAATTACAGGATGCTAAAAAATAAACAGAGGAAGACACAGGTAGAATCAACATCATTAAAATGTTCATACTACCCAAAGCAATCTATAGATTCAATGCAATCCCCATTAAAATACCAATGGCATATTTCAAAGACCTACAACACACTCTCCAAAAATTCATCTGGAATAGAAAAAGACCCTAAATAGCTGCAGAAATCTCGAGAGAGAAAAACAAAGTTGAAAGGATCACAACACCAGATCCTGCAAAGCCACTGTTCTCAATACTACCTGGTACTGGCACAAGAACAGACAAATAGACCAATGGAATAGAATAGAGAACCCAGAAATCGACCCAAACCACTATCCCCAATTAACATTTGACAAAGGAGGCAAGAGCATAAAATAGACTCAGAACAGTCTCTTCAATAAATGGTGTTGGGAAAATTGGACAGATACATGCAAAAAAATGAAACTAGACCATCAACTTACACCATACATGAAAATAAACTCAAAATGAATAAAGGACTTAAATGTAAGACGGGAAACAATAAAAATCTTAGAAGAAGCTATAGGCAGACATTTGTCGTAGCAATATCTTTACCAATATAGCTCCTAGGGCAATGGAAGCTAAGGAGAAAATAAACAAACGGGACTACATGAAAATAAAAAGCTTCTGCACAGCAAAAGAAACCATCAACAAAACAAGAAAGCCCACTGCATGGGAGAACATATTAATCAATGTTATTTCCGATAAGGGTTTAATCTCCAAAATTTATAGGGAACTCATACATCTGAACAAAAGGAAGATAAACAATCCAATCAAAAAATGGGCCAAGGACCTAAAGAGACACTTTTTGAAAGAGAATATACAGAAGGCCAAGAGATAGATGAAAACATGCTCAAAGTCACTAATCATCCAAGAGAAGCAAATCAAAACAACAATGAGGTACCATCTCAGACCTGTCAGAAAGGATATCAACAAATCAACAAACGTGAAGTGCTGACGAGGATGTGGAGAAAAAAGAACCCTCTTTCACTGCTGGTAGAAATGCAGATTGGTGCAGCTACTGTGGAAAACTGTATGGCGTTTCCTCAAAAAATTAAAAAAGGAACTTCCATTTGACCCAGTGATCCCCACTTCTAGGAATATATTCCAAGAAAACAGAAACACCAATCAGAAAGGATGTATGCACCCCTATGTTCACAGCAGCACAATTTATAATAGTTAAGATTTGGAAACAGCCTAAGAGCCCATCAGCAGATGAGTGGATTAGAAAACCATGGTACATTTACACAATGGAATACTACGCTACTGTAAAAAGGAAGTAATTCTTACCATTTGCAACAGCATGAATGGAACTGGATAGCATTATGTTAAGAAAAATAAACCAGTCAGAGAAGGATAAATATCACATGATCTAACTCATTTGTGAAAAATAATGAACAATATAAACTGATGGATAAAAATAGAACCAGAGTCATAGAAGCATTGAACAGAATGTTCAACCTATGAGGGAAGGCAGAGGGTGAGGGGGTAAGAGATCAACCAAAGGACTTGTATGCATGCATATGAGCATTATCAATGGACACAGACAGAGGGGTGTGAGGGCATATGCTGGGGGTGGGAGCAGCCAGGGAGAGGTCAATGAGGGTAAAAGAAGACTTATGTAATACTTCAAACAATAAGAAATTAATAAAAAAATAAAATAAAAACATAGCCAGTACTCATGAGTAGGTTTTTTTTCTTTTTAAGTAAAAGCACAGAAAACTGACTAGAGGAAATATTCCAGAATGTTAATAATGGCTAAGTATGGGTGATAAGACTATTTGTGATGGTAAGTTTTCTATATTTTTATAAACTTAAAAAAAAACCCATACTTGTTTTCTACCAAGAACTATGCTGGGACTATCGTACATGCAACAAAGGTAAGACATGCCCATTGAGAGTTTCCAAAGGAGTTAGCAGAAAGAATCTGCAAAGAGTCAAGGAATAGACAAGGCTGAACTACAGCACTAATGTCATTCAAGTACAAATGTAATATATCCTTCTTCTGCATTT
Source organism: Murina feae (assembly GCA_004026665.1). NCBI lineage: Eukaryota > Metazoa > Chordata > Mammalia > Chiroptera > Vespertilionidae > Murina > Murina feae. Next base: position 22,990 of record PVJC01007714.1, on the reverse strand, counting down.
ACTCAGGTTCCTGTCCCCATCAACAGTCAACACTTCCTTGTTGAGAAGTGAAAAGAGAAACCCTGTGAACATTGTAAAATACATCAGAGGAAGAACTCAAAAGCGCCCTGGTAAAGGTTTCTATTAAGGTAATAGAATAAAAAGATATCAGAAAATTAAGAAATTACATTTGAAAGAAAATTCTAGAAAACATATAGCACTTAATTTTCTACATGATATAAATTCTTCAAGACCTAGGTAGCTACTCGTTAACTAGTTTCAAAAAACAATGCATTTGCCGATTGTAATTTTCTTTGAATACTCATCAATGGATACTGTAAGAACAGCTTACCAAAGAAGGATGCCATCTGCAAGTGATTTGAAAAGACTGCCATCATTGGGATTCATGGGTATGAGATGCTTACAGTCAGGGTCATCCTCCAGGGCCTTGTTTATCCAGTTAACAAATGCCACTTTTTCTTCCTCTGAAAACAAAAAATTTTAGAAGCAAAGCTCATTTCACAAAATTCACTGCACTATTAAAACATTTCTGTTCACAGATAATAAATGCCAATTATTAAAACTCTACTAAAACACTAAAAGCTTTAAGAAAAAGAGAAGGGGGAATTCATTCCAGTTTTTCATCTGCTATACTAGGGAGGAGCATAGTATATATCTTAAATGAGCACAATAAACATTCAGTTTTATTCTGTAATCTTTCCAAATATATATTGCTTCAAAGAGTGTATGGATCAGAAGCCAACCATCAAAGGTCAGATACACACACACATGCACACATATACACACATACCAGGGGAAAAGTAGAAGAAATAAATATCACATCAATACAGTCCACTGCCATCATTCCTGAAAAATTTAGAGTTGTTATTTGGGGCTTAGAACAGAAATACTGAATTTAATCAAGAATTATTCAAATGAATAAAATAGGTCAATTTTTGTGAAATTTCTGTAAGAAAACTGATACAAATCTAGATATCAATACTACTCCCAGACACTTTCATTGTCATCTATTAACACATGGCTTCTAGCATGAATAACTTGATCTTTAAACAGAATATTGTGGTAATGCAATGGGAAAAATGGGAAGGAACTTAAAGGAAAAGTGTTCTGTTGCTTTATTGTTATTATGTAAACACAAAAATCATTTAACAATATAGACCCTAAAAGGAAATAATTCCCATTTCCATCACTGGATAACATATAGTAAGCTGAACTTCCCCATTTTTGCCCCAGTCCCTAGAATTAGGCAGTTTTCCTAATTTTGGTAGGTAAATCCCAAATTTAACCCAACACACACACAGGAATGGGGGGGCATGGGCAGAGAAAATAAAAAAGATCCAAACATTTACTAATATTTCTCTTTTGCATATATCATAATCTGCCTTCTTATCTCCTTACCTCACCATACCTCCTCAGGGTCTTAGAGTCTAGGGCACAGGTGAGGAACATTCAGCTCATGGGCCATATAAGGCCCACAAAATTATTTGGTCTGGCCCTGCCAAGGTATTAGGGATGAGTTAATTAAATGTTTGACTGAATATAGCAGGCTAATTTTTAAATTGATAATTTTGTATGGCCCACAAATTATGTTATAAATACCCAAATGACCCTTGGCAGAAAAAGGGTTCCATATTCCTAGGTATTTAAAGATCACTAAGATATTATCTATACTAATAAAAGGGTAATGCCAATTAGACTGGATGTACTTCCGGGTCACCTTTTGGATGAAACAGGGGCTGTGAGGTAAGCCCGGGTCCCAGGTACCAGATGGAGGCTGGTGCCGGCAGCCAGAGGAAAGAAGGCCTACTCTTGCACAAATTTTGTGCATCATGCCTCTAGTAGATAATGATAAAACAGATATACAAGGAAATGCATCATAAGGGAAATAAATGCACCACAAGAGAGATATAAGCAATGTTTTTGGAGAATTTTAAAAAAGAAATGATCACTTCTGGTTGGGATGAATCAAGTAAATGCTTTATGGAAAAGGCACTATTTCAAATATTTTTAATACATGAAAATAAGCAGGGAAATGGAGGATGTTTCAGATACAGGAACCAGAAATGAGACATGGTTTCATACCAAGACAATGGCCATAATAAAGAAATGGACAAGTGTTGGAGAAAAGTGAAGACTGAAACTCCCATACATGGCTTATGGGAATGTAAAATGCTGCAGATACTTTGGAAAACAGGTTGGCAGGAGTTTTTTGTTTTGTTTTGTTTTGTGTGTTTTTGTAATGCTAAACATAGAGTTACCACATGACCTGGCAATTCTACCCCCAGGTATATATCTTAGAGAATTCAAGCACATGTCTACAGAAAAGTAGAGATACAAACATTCATACAGCATCATCATAAAAGCCAAAAAGTGGAAACAACCCAAATGTCTGTCAACTAATGAATGGATAAACAACATTCTCCACAAAATAGCAACAAAAAGGAATGAAGTACAAGAAATGCTACAACAATAGGAATAAAGTACAATATGAATGATCTTTGCAAATATTATGCCAATAAAGAAGCCTGTCAAGTGAAAGGATACTACTGTATGATCCATTTATATGAAATTTCCACAATAGGCAAGTCTATAGAAATAGAAAGTTGATTCATGGCTGCCAGAGGCTGCGTGAAGAGAAATGGGGAGTGACTGCTAAAAAGCATGGAATTTCTCCTTGGGATCATTAAAGGATTATAGATTAGACAGTGAAGATCACTGAACAATTCTGAATATACTAAAATCTATTGAACTGTATACTTCAAAAAGGCAAATTTCATGCTATCTCAATTATATCTCAATACACCTGTTCTTTTTTTTTTAAAGCCATTATATATTCTATATCTTGTTCTAGATAATGGTTACATGGGTGTATTCATATGTAAAAAATGTCAAATCATATACTAAAGTAAAGAACCTTATGTTCTTTACTATGTGTATCTTATACTTTAATAAACAACTAAAAAAGGTACAGTGATATAAATCAGAAAAAATGGCTACCTCTAGGGAGGACTAGTCACTGTTAGACATGAGGGAACTACTCAGGAGATATAAGTGTTCTATCTTGATCTGGCAGGCAGCTACATGGATTTTGCTACAGAATATAAATACACACACACACACACACACACACTAGAGGCCCAGTGCACAAAAATTTGTGCACTCGGGGGGGGTCCTTCAGCCCGGCCTGTGCCCTCTAGCATTCTGGGACCCTTCAGGAGATGTCCACCTGCTGGCTTAGGCCTGCTCCCCAGGGGATCAGGCCTAAACTGGCAGCCAGACATCCCTCTGGCAGGCTGGGGGACCTTGGGGGATGTCCACTTGCCAGTGGAGAGCAGGCATAAGCTGCAGTCGGACATCCTTAGCTCTGCTGAGAAGGTGGAAGAGGCTCCTGCCATCACTGCTGTGCTGGCAGCTGGCAGCCTGGCTTGTGGCTGAGCAGAGGTCTCCCTGTGGGAGCATACTGACCACCAGGGGGCATCTCCTGCATTGAGCATCTGCTCCCTGGTGGTCAGTGTGTGTCATAGTGACCAGTCATTCCCAGTGGTTCTGCTGTAAGGATCAATTTGCATATTACTCTTTTATTATATAGGATAGAGGCCTGGTACATGGTTTTCCTTTGAAGGGTGTCCTGGATTGAGGTGGGGGTCCCACTAGGGTGCCTGGCCAGCCTGGGTGATGGCTGATGGCTGTTTGCAGGCTGGCCACAGCCCCTTCAAGGTGGGTGTCCCCCCCCTGGAGTGCCTGGCAAGCCTGGGTGAGGGGCTAAGGGCCGTTTTTAGGCTGGCCACAACCCCTTCAGGGAGGGGGTCCCTGCTGGGGTGCCTGGCCAGCCTGGATGAGGGGCTGAGGGCCTTTTACAGGCTGGCTATATCCCCTTCAGGAAGGGGGGGGGCCTGCTGGGATACCTGGCCAGCCTGGGTGAGTGGCTGATGGCTGTTTGCAGGCTGGCCACAGCCCCTTTAAGAAGGAGGTCCCTGCTGAGGTACCTGGCCAGCCTGGGTGAGGGACTGATGGCTGTTCGCAGGCTGTGATTATTTAACTTCTAAAGTTGAAACTTTGTTGCTTTAACTGGAGCCCAGGTCGGGTTGCCCCTGACAACCCAGGCTCCCAGCACTTCCTTGAGCCCAAGGCTGGAAGCAAGTATGTGGGATTTATCTTCTATAATTGAAACTTTGTTGCCTTGAGCGGAGGCCACAGCTGGCCTAGGTAGACAGGAACCTTAGTTTCCTCCATCGCAGGGGCAAGCCTCCTGCTTGTTCCAGCTCCATGGCTTCCGGCCGCCATCTTGGCTGGGTTAATTTGCATATAGTCACTCTGATTGGTTGGTGGGTATGGCGATTGGCTGGTGGGCATGGCTTAGGTGTAGTGGAGTGACACCAATTTGCATATTACTCTTTTATTAGATTATATATATACTAGGGGCCCGGTGCACAAAAATTTGTACACTTGGGGGGTCCCTCAGCCTGGCCTATGCCCTCTCGCAGTCTGGGACCCCTCAGGGGATGTACACCTGCTGGCATGCCTGGCCAGCCTGGGTGAGGGGCTGATGGCTGTTTGCAGGCTGGCCAAGCCCCCCAGTGTGGACCCTCACTCCATTGGGGTGTGGCAAGCCTGGGTGATGGGCTGAGGGACGTTTGCAGGCTGCCCATGGTCCCTTCAGGTTTTGGGTCCCTACTGGGGTGCCTGGGCAGCCTGGGTGAGGGGCTAAGGGTTGTTTTCAGGCATTTAGGCTGCCCACACTTCCCATTGACCCAAGGTCCCAGCAAGGCTGGCTGGAATCAGGTTTCTGGGGTTTATTTATCTTCTATAATTTAAACACTGTTGCTTTGAGCTGAGGCCTAGGCAGGTAAGGAAGCCTCCTGTTTATTTCAGCCCCGTGGCTTCTATAATTGAAACATTGTTACTGTGAGCAAAGGCTCAGCCAGCTTAGGCAGGCAGTTGCAATGGAAGCCCGCTGTTTACTCTAGCTCTGTGGCTGCTGGCCTCCATCTTGGCTGGGTTAATTTGCATACAGCCACTCTGATTGGCTGGTGGGCGTGGCTTGGCTGATGGGTGTGGCTTAGGCATCCCAGAGAGATGGTTATTTGCATATTACTCTTTTATTAGATTAGATATGTAAAAATTTATTTAACAATTTCAGCACTTTTCTAAATGTACATATTACCTCAATAAAAGGTTTCTTTAAAAAAGGAAGAAGCTTTTTACTTAGAATGGACAGGCAAAAATAGAATAAAAAAGCATATACCTTTTTGAAAATGGAGGTAACAATTATAGACCACTGCCTTCACCACTACACTACCCCACTGGGAAAAGATTAGGAAAAAAATACAACTGGTGGGAGAAGTGCAAGTATATTATCAGAGGAAAATCCAGTTAGAAAGGAAGAAAACCAAGAGGATACTTAACAGATTTAGCTCACAAAGAAAGAAAGGGAAAGAAGTTACAGTGAATTTTTATAAAAAATTTTAAGAGCATGTTCTAATTATGTTATGTTAATATGAACAAATGGAACTTTGCCAAAGGTTCTTAAATATCTTGACCCTGAGAGGTAAGCTTAACATGGGGCAAGGCCTCTCATCTTAGGAGGTACTGCCACTCTCGATTTCTCACTGGGCAACAGCCCAGTGATTCTATCAGATTAAACAATCAGGTACAGGGTTCTCTAGTCACTGGCTGCTTGATAAAAGATCAATCAGGAATCTCAGCTCCCAGAAAATGGAAAGAGAAAGTCCTTCCAATGAACTTCTTCACATGTTCCTAGATCAGGTCTAAAGGAAAACTCACACCACCATTCAGGATGAAAAAGTCATTTAAAGGTTATGATTAAATACCCTCAATGCTGAAAATAAATACTTTCATTGTTTCTAATCTCTTTGTTATACACTGTGCCTGACACATAGTAAGAACTTACTGATTTCTATAATTTTAGGATTTTTCATTCTGACATCTCTGAAATTAAGAGGCATTTCAAATTTGATGGCAAGTTATAATTTATTCTGATTTTCCTTCAATGGTACATAAAACAATGGTGTGAATTATAATAAATGCATCTTAGATTCAATGAATATGAGACTTGTTGAATGAATTAATGACTAAACAGTCAAACGTGGAGTGGAAATTACCTGAATAGGAATGCTGTGTGCCCTCACTGGAAATAGATGAAGTTCCTCCAATAGCAGTAATCCCTTCCCTCTTGTTAATTATTTTTCGGAATGTTTTGCTGATATCTTTGCTTTTTAACTCTTGCATTAGCTGGAATGAGATAAAATTAAAATGAGCCTTCATCAGATAATCAAAGAAAACCTTGCAACATGAAGGAAAATTATTTAGATTTCTTTATTTATTTGGAATGACATCAAAATAAATACTAACATAATTCACAGGCCATTTTACCAATAATAAAGAATGGACAAATGTTTGCATCCCAACCACTAGAAAAAAATGTTGTTATAATTAAGTTTAAATTGGACACATTGAAATTCTTCTTCTAGATTTGCCATCATCTTTTGTACTGAAACTAAAGAAAACTACATGCTAGACGAGTGATGTTTCCATTTTTAAAAAATCCTCACCCCAGGACATGCTTAGAGAGAGGGAGGGAGAGAGAGAAGGAAAGAAAGAGAGAACGAGGGAGAGGGATGGAGAGAGAGAAAAACATCAGTCAGAGTTTTTTGGATGTGGTCCAACTGGGGGACAAAGCTGAAACCCAGGCATGTGTCTGACTAGGAATGGAAATGTCAACCTTTAGGTGTATAGGAAGACACCAAATCAACTGAGCCACATTGGCTGGGCCACAGGATAGAGTTTAAAATGCCTTAATGAAGATGTTGTCTTGTCTGGACATCTCCAATGTATATATGTCAGTGTAAGTTAGCTCTTGTAAGATATAACATAAGCTTAGAGAAACACACTCCCAACCACCCTGTCACTGGATCTTCTAGAGGTCAGTTAGACTAAATTCAACCAGATCTTTAAGTAGCACCAGAATGAGTTTTTAAAAAGGCAGATCTGATCATGTCATCTCACACTCTATTTTTCCCATATCACTGGCTTAATATTGCACTTAGGCTAAAAACAAATATCCTGCAGGACCCTGTAGAACCTGACCCTGACTTACTTCTCTAGCAAATTCCTTTTCCCTTAACTACCTCAGCTCCAGCCACTCAGCTTCTTTTCCCCCATGAAAGCATCTACCATCCCTAAAGCGACAGAGCCTCCGCACAGGCTGTCACCTCTGCCCACCTCACACATTATTCATTCCCCTCCATCCCTTTTATCTGTGTAGCATGTTTCTTCAAGTCTCGGCTTAGTCTTTATAGCTTCTGAGACACCTTCCCTGAGTCCCTTGGTTCTCCAGCCTCCCCACCAAATTCCATTCCTTCTACTATAAACTCTCAAGGAAACCTGTACTGCTGTCATAGCAATTGTCACAGTTTTCTTCTATTAATTTTTGTGATTCTGTCTTCCCCACCACATGCAAACGCCACAAAAGCAGGAACTACATCTCTTTGTTCAGCACATTATTTGCAGTGACTAGAAGAGCTCCTGGCAAGAAATGGGCTAAAATATTTGCTTAACCAATAAAAAAAATACAAAAACAGATTATTTACATTTCATAGGTATTTATTTAATTGTATTAACAGGTACAATTAAAAATGTAGTCATGGTGGTGTTCATATGAAAAATGTAGTAATGGTGGTGTTGATGGGAAGAAGCAACAACCCTTGCTCAATTGAAAGTTGGCAATGGCAACAACCCAGTCATCTCTCTTGGTTTGAGAGGTCTGAAGTACATAATCTTCAATATTCAGTTCTATAATCTATTTTTCTTTTATTGGTTGAGTCATATGTTTCATCTTGTTTAGTTTCTTGAACCTTGAGGTAGTTTAACAATGAAATAATGCTCTCAGAGCTAGCATCAACATTTATCTGGCCCTCCTGAAACTGAGGTGTAACTGACCACAAGAAACAACCAGTTTCTAGAAGGTATAGCTTCCATGCCTTAGCTATTTCAGTTTAAAAAATATTCCATTTCTCAAGGCCAAATAATAACATTAAATATTCTGCACACAGAGACAGTCACTGAGCAATGAATGCAACTATAGTTTGACTAGGCATAAACTGTTATTGTTCTCTAAGCCAGACTTCCATTTGAGAATGAATTTTTCTTTTGTTTTATTCATTATTTATTTTATTAATTATTTGTGAACATTATTATAGTTATCATCATCATCAACTTTAAAGCAGCACCTTTTCTGGTCTCTGCAGCTATATTTAAGCAAAGAGACAATAACGTTATTAAAATTTTTCTCAAAGCAATATAGTCAGTAGCCAAGACAGGATCAGATTACTTACAGACACAAATTCTTCAAAACTGATTTTGCCATCTTTGTTGTTGTCAGCAACTGCTAGAATTTTCTCCACAATCTCTCGGACTTTATAGCCAGGCAGAGGAAGGCTTGCTTCCTTAAACAGGTCCTGAAGTTCATAGTCACTGACATATCCACTGTTATCAATATCTGTAAGATAAATTATGAGCTGTCAAATATCAATTGTACTCTGTTGGAAAGGTGCATTCAGATGGCTGTTCAGGAGATTCACAGGCAAGCAGAACCTTTTAGTTTTGTTTGCTAGTAGCAGTAATATTTTTTCCTGCACCTGAACTGTGAAATGTAAAAAACTCATATTCAAATGCACTTTCCCTCCATAGGTTTAGGACTACCATACATATTTTAAGTGCATAATACAGATACTGCCCCGATAGATGAAAACTCAGATGTAGCACATGACTAAGCTTCAAAGAACTAAGTATTTGAAAGTCTCAGTTATCTAGAAGAAATACAGCATCAATGGTCACAAGGGAACACCCACCAGACTTTAACTTCTTTATGGAATTACAGAAGTGGTCTGCTGGACCCACACTGTGTATAAACTATGTATGTGTAAAATACCCATAAGGCATTTCTGGCCTACATTTCTCTTGGTAGAGTTCTGTTTCATTGTTAATAATTCACTGCTTCTTCATAATGTATTGATGATACCATGATGTAGGCTGAATCATGTTAGATATTATTTTGAGTTTAAGTGTTCAAGAAATAATTTCACATCTATTTGGACTTTTGGAAATAGGTTCCCTGGCATTTTCATATTATCACTGAAATGCCCTCCCCTGGGTTTTCCCTAGAGACTGTATATGACACAGAACAACAGTGACACAAAACACTCTGCCAAGGGTTGGCAACAGAGCTCTGGAGTGTTTGGTTAGTTGCTTGGACATACAAGTACTTCATATAGACTGTTGTGGCACATTTGGTAATGGTTACTTTGGTTCATATATATTTTTTCCTCTCAATAAAAGAGCTGCCCTCACTATAATTAATTATAAAGACAGAAACTTTTAAAGTCTCATATATGAGTTTCCAGAATTAATACTCATCAGAACAATGAAAAATCCTAAACTTGAACCTATCAATAACTGTATCTCAAAGTCAGTTAACAAGCTAAATTGCTCACTATTATAATAATAAATGCTGCTTTCTTTGAATTCAGATAGAAATTAATTATTTACTATAACATCATATACTCATTATTTAGTATATCACCAGTTCAGAATTGTTTCCTATAATTCTGCAATGGAAAAATAAACTAGGCTGGCTTACTTCTGTACTGTGGTAGGGAGTACTATAAAACAAAAAGAGCTCTGTCTGGATGGTTCAGATGGCTGGAGTATCGACCCATACACCAAAAGATTGTGGGTTTGATTCCTAGTCAGGGCACATACCTAGGTTGCATGTTCAACCCACAGTCAGGGCACATACAGTAGGCCCGACTGTCTCTCTCTGTCTCTGTTTCTCAAAATAAATAAACATATCCTTGGGTGAGAAAAAAAAAAAAAAATATATATATATATATATATATATTAGAGGCCTCGTGCACACATTTGTGCATGGGGGTAGGGGGGTGGGTCCCTCAGCCTGGCCTGTGCCTTCCTGCCACTGCTGCTATGTTCACCAGCCGTGAGCCCCACTTCTGGATGAGCAGTGCTTCCCCCTGTGGGAGGGCACTGACCATCAGGGAGCAGCCCCTGCACTGAGCATCTGCTCCCTGGTGGTCAGTGCATGTCATAGCAACCAGTTGTTCTGCCATTTGGTCAATTTGCATATTAGCCTTTTATTATATAAAATATATATAATTTATTATATATCTATGCATGGGGGGTGGGGCTCAGCCTGGCTTGTACCCTCTCCAATGCGGGATCCCTCAGGGGATTTCTGACAGCTGGTTTAGGCCCGATCCTGAGATTGGGCCTAAATCAGCAGTTGGACATCTCTCTCACAATCTGGGAGTGCTGGCTCCTAACCACTTGTCTGCCTGCCTGCCTGATCGCCCCCAGCCACTTTGCCTGCTTGCCTGATCACCCCTAACTGCTTCTGCCTGCTGGCCTGATGCCCCTAACTGCCTCTGCCCACCACCCTGATTGACCCTAACCACCTCTGCCTACCTGCCTGATCGTGCCCCTAACTGTTTGCTCCCCGACACCAGCCTGATCTTACCCCTAACTGCTTGCTCCCCTGCCAACCCAATCACCCCTTACTACTCTCCCCTGCTGGCCTGATTGCCCCTAAACGCCTCTGCCTCAGCCCCTCCCACTATGCCTTTGTCCAGAAGGACATCAGACATCTGGAAGGCATCCAGTCAATCTGGTCAAATTAGCATATTATCCTTTTATTAGTGTAGATATATAAGACTGAGAAAAAGTTATTTACCTGCTAACCATCATGCTAAACTAATAATAATAGATAAAGGTTAGGGCTCTAAAGACAGAAAGATTTGTGTGCTTAAATCCCAGCTCCATTCCTATGACCTCTGTGGTTTGGGTGTGATGTGACAAGAAATAATAGATATCTTTTTATAAGCACTTATTCTGTACCAATATCTGTTAAGAATTTGACTTACTTTATCTCATGAAATCCTTATAACCTTGAGTTAATTAATATTACTATTCTAAATTTAAAAACGAGGATATTGGAGAAACCAAGTTGGCAGCATATGTAAAACATCTGAAATTGCTGCCTCGTACAACCACTTCAAAACTACAACTAAAAGAAAAAATGCACATCATCCAGAACCACAGGAAGGCTGGCTGAGTGGAAATTAGCAACTAGAAGGAAAGAGAAAAGCACACTGAGACCAGAGGAGGTGCAGAAGTAAAGTGCAGAGGTACGGAGGCGTGCGCAGAAAGGGCTGGCAACTGAGCTCACGGATGTCTTTTTCTATCTGAAGGGAGGCACAAGCTCCTGACTGCTCTGAACTCCAGTTCTAGGCGAGTCTCTGGGGACCCAGACTCATACGGGGAGAAACTGAACTGTCTGGCATCAGGAAGAACTCAAGGGTGGCTTGCTCTCAGAGGTGCTTGCAGCGATTGCCACGGGGCACTGAGACCAGGGGCCTCTTAGGGCTGGGCTGAGAATCAGCCATAGCTGCTTGCTCTACCCTGTTGATTCCCTGAGACCCTGCCCCACCCAAGCTGCCCACAGAGGATTTTGCATATGAAAGGCTTGGCCCTTTGCAATCTAAAATTACCTAACAAACTGATGCTGGGTCAGAGAGACCCAGAACATCCAAAAAAAAGACCCAATGCCCCACAGCAGCTTGCACTGCTTCACAGCTGGGCCTCATTTGGGCACCTCCAAATCCCAAACAAAGAAGAGGAATCTGCAGATCTCTCCATAGCTCCTGCTGTGTAGCCTCAGGCAGAAGCTAAATTAGAAGCTCCTTAGAGATCCAAGAGCCAGTGTACACAGTGGTCAGAGTGGGACCATCCAGAATACAACTCCTCAGATACATAAAGTACACACTCAGGAGGCAGACTCAGTGAGCATCAAAGCCCCACTGAAGCAAGTCTTGCCCCATAAGGGTGTCTCCAACACAGAAGTTCTCCCACTATAGACACAGCTGATTCTCACAGCCAGTTGGCCTGGAGGTCAATTCATCCAGTGATACCAACAACAATCAAGGTTTAACTACAACAAGACTGTGCACAAAGCCCACAAAGGGGTACATTAAGAGTGTCCACCTCGGGTAATTGGGGAGGCTGAGCCACTCAGCCCTATAGGACACCAAGCACATAAATCCACTCTATCAACACAGGGAAGCAGCCAAAATGTGGACACAAAGGAACAGATCTCAAATGACATAAGTGAGGAAAGCAAACGACTGGATATAGAATTCAAAACCATGGTTATAAGGTTTTTCAAGAATTTTCTAGAAACCATCAATAAATCTAGTGAGACCCTCGAGGATATGAAAAAGGACTAGCTAGAAATTAAGTATACACTGACTGAAATAAAGAATAATATACAGAGATACAACAGCAGACTAGAGGATCACAAGAATCAAGTCAAAGATTTGAAATGCGAAGAAGCAAAAAACGCCCAACTGGAGAAGCAAAAAGGAAAAAGAATCCAAAAATATGAAGATAGTGTAAGGAGCCTCTGGGACAACTTCAAGCATATCAACATCAAAATTATGGGGGTGCCAGAAGAAGAGAGAGAGCAAGATATTGAAAACCTATTTGAAGAAATAATGACAGAAAACTTCCCCTACCTGGTGAAAGAAATGGACTTGCAAGTCCAGGAAGCACAGAGAACCCCAAACAAAAAATATCCAAGGAGGACCACAAAAACACACATCATAATTAAAATGCCAAGGGCAAAAGACAAGGAGAGAATCTTAAAAGCAACAAGAGAAAAGCAGTCAGTTACCTACAAGGGGGAACCCATACAACTGTCAACTGATTTCTCAACAGAAACTATGCAGGCCAGAAGGGAGTGGCAAGAAATATTCAAAGTGATGAATAGCAAGAACCTACAACCAAGATTACTTTACCCAGCAAAGCTATCCTTCAGAATTGAAGGTCAAAGAGCTTCACAGACATGAAAAAGCTAAAAGAGTTCATCACCACCCAACCAGTATTATATGAAATGCTGAAAGGTATCCTTTGAGAAGAGGAAGAAGAAGAAAAAGTAAAGATAAAAATTATGAACAACAAATACATACCTTTCAATAAGTGAACCTAACAATCAAGTGAATAAAAAAATGTGATGAACAGAATAAACTGGTGAATAGAATAGAATCAGGGGCATAGAAAGGGAGTGGAATGACAATTCACAGGGGGAAAGGAGTGTTGGGGGTATGGGAAGAGACTGGACAAAAATCGTATACCTATGGATGAGGACAGTGGAGGGCAGGGGATAAGGGCAGAGGGTGGGGTGGGAACTGAGAGGAGGGGAACTATGGGGGGGGGGAAGAGAAACAACTGTAATAATATGAACAATAAAGATTTTTTTAAAAGATCTTATATGCATACTAGAGGCCTGGTGCACAAAATTTGTGCACTGGGGGGGGGGGCGGTCCCTCAGCCTGGCCTGTGCTCTCTGGCAGTCGGAGTTCTCAGGGGATGTCTGGCTAATGGCTTAGGCCTGCTCCTCTTCACCCGCCAGTAAGTGGGCCTAAGCCATTAGTCAAACATCCTTAGCGAGGCCATTGAGGCAGGAGAGATTCCCACCACCGCCACTGCACTCACCAGCTGTGAGTCCGGCTTCTGGATGAGCGGTGCTCCCCCTGTAGGAGCACAGGGACCACAAGGGGACAGCTCCTGCATTGAGCATCTGGTCCCTGGTGGTCCATGCACGTCATAGTGACTGGTTGTTCTGCCATTCGGTTGATTTGCATATTAGCCTTTTATTATATAAGATATGCATTACCTATGGACAAGGACAATGGGGTGGTGAAGGTCTGGGATGGGGTGGGTAATGGGTGGAATAAGGGGGACATCTGTAATACTCTCAACAACAAAGATGTTTTAAACAATCAAGTAGAGCACAGGAAATATAATCAATAATATTGTAATAGCTATGTATGGTGTCAGGTGGGCACTGGAAATATCCAGAGGAACACTTTGTAAAGTATATGATTGTCTAACCACTATGTTGTATACCTGAAACAAATACAAAATAATAATGAATGTAAACTGTAATTTTAAAAAACTTGAAATTAAAAATATGGGCAAATAACTTCGACATTTCTCCAAAGAAGATACACAAATGGTCAATAAGCACATGAAAAGATGTTCAACATGACTAATTATTAGGAAATGCAAGTCATACTTACCATGAGATACCCCTACACACTCATGAGTGTGACTATTATATTAAAAACAAAACAGAATAGAAAATAACAGTGTTGGCAAGGATTTGAAGAAATTGGAACCCTTGTGCATGGCTGGTGGAAATATGAAATAGTGTAGCTACCATGTAAAGCAGTATGGTGGTTCCTTAAAAAATTCAACATAAAATTAGCATATAATTCAGTAATACCATGTTTAACTATATAAATTAATACTATTTCTCAGTATACTGAAAACAGAGATTTGAACAGATATTTGCACACCCATATTCACAGCAACATGAGTCACAATAGCCAAACGGTAGAAGCATCTCAAGGGGCCATCAACTGATGAAAAGATAAACAACATATGGTATAGACATACAATGGAATATTATTCAGCCTTTAAAAATAAGGAAATTCAGCCCTGGCTGGATAGCATATTTCATTAGAGTATCGTCCCCATACACCAAGGTTACAGATTTCATGCCTGGCCAGGGCACATACAAGAATCAACCAATGAAGAAGAAATAAATGGAACAACAAAGAGATGTATCTCTTTCTCTCTCTCAAAGAAAAAAATTAAAGAAATTCTGACACATGATATGACATAAATGAACCTTGAAGACATATCTTAAGTGAAGTAAGCCAGTCACAAAAAAACACACAAATAATTTATGACTGCACTTATATTAGGTTATTATAGAGTAGCCAAGTTCATAGAGGCAGACAGTAGAATGGCAGTAGACCTGGTGGGGCTGGGAGTTAGTATTTAATGGGTATAATGATAGCATGGGACGATAAGAACATTCTAGAGATTGATGGTGGTAATGACTGCATAACAATGTGAATATACTTAATGCCACCAAATGGTAAATTTTATGTCCATCTTAGCACAATTAAAAATAAGACAAATATTTTAATCTCTCACTTTTCCCTAGAGAACTCAAAATATCCCATCTAATTAGGTTGGATGACCTCTGAGAAAAGTTTGTTGGTACAACAAATAAGCAGAGGGATCACTGAGTTTATGAGTAGCCATTTACCTTGTAAATAAAGTAACGAGTACATGCTCTGCTGCTGTCAGCACTTCTCTCACACAGCAAGTTATCTTGCTGTCAGAATTGTTCCATCAATGAATTATTTATTCAAAATATCATTAAATAAATGCTACAGGATTGTATGTCCATGAGTCATAAAGGTTAAAAATGGGTGTGCTAATAAAATTGATTACTAATTCATTTATTTTACTAAGACCTAGGTAGCACTTTTATGCAAGCTCCCAAACTGCACCTATAAAATAACAGAAATGCCAAACTAAACAGATACATTTTAAATATATATACAGATATAGATTGATTTCAGAGAGAAAGGGAGAGGAAGAGAGAGATATATAAACATCAATAATGAGAAAGAATCACTTATCAGCTGCCTCCTGCACACCCCCTACCAGAGTCTGTGGGGTAAGAAAGGACCCCCATATTTGGGAAAGACCTCCCAGTCAAAAAATGTTATTGTTAATGACAAACACATAAAGGCCAGAGTTCAGTTTATAGACAAGGAAATACTTCTCTGTTTTTTTATCTGTAATGAGGATATCATAATAAGCATATTCAAATACCCAGGCAAGTGCCCTAATTGGGAATCGAATGTTGACCTCCTAGTTCATAGGTCATCGCTCAACCACTGAGACACACTGGCCAGGCAAGCAATACATTTTTATTACTTCCTCTATTTCAATGTTCAAAATAAGCAGAATATCTCAATAATTTCTTAATTTCTGTCTTGAAAAGACTCTAGGCACTGCTTACAAAACCCTATAAAAGTTATTTTTAACAGTGACATTATAGAAATCATACCATCTTCATACAATGCCCTAATGACAAATATATGGTGCCCAAAATAAAGACAAGACCAATATTAAGGCATGCCCCGTGAGCCTAATTCAGCCACCGTGCAGACTGTATTCTGAAGGTTTGAGTTATCCTGGAGCCAGCTATTCATGGAGAAGAGGAAGGGTCCAGAGATTTGTAGAATTCATAGCAATGATTAGTAAGTCATAAGCTTCCTGAGACCTTTACTTTTTATTTTTGAAGAGCTTTACATTTCAATCTTAAATATTTTCTCTTTGTATTGGTCTCTAAAACTCATTCCACATTGCATTTCACCTACATTAGTTTTTGTCATTATTCATTAGGCTTATAAGAAGAATAGGCACAAAACTGCTTATTCTATCCTCCATAGTCTACCACCTGACTGCTTTTCGTAGACTGCACTAAACAAAGGCCTACTGAAGGAAGAAGGGCGAGGGTGCTGGTGTCAGCACCCCTATGTCTATGGACTGCTCAGCTTGCATGTGCTTACAGATTAGAGCCAAATATGGTATTTATATTATCCTGGTTTATCACAGGTTTCTAAGAGCAAAATGCAAAAGAAACGCAATCAAACAGAGTATGAGGAAATTTGGGGGTGGGGGGAGAAAAATACAAAGCTGTTCAAATGATAATATCATAAAGACAAAACATTGAATGGCTTTAAAAAGCGAAAGAAGAAAAATGAGACATATGACCTTTAAAAATGACACTAAGATTTTTAAATTATGCATAAGGGAGCCGGAAAATAGGCCCTATGGCCTTTAAAAAGAATATGAAGATTTTAAAATATTCTAAATGAAGTCCAGAAGTGTTATTATTAATGAAAAACACATAAAGGCCAAAGTTCAGTTTATGGACAAGGAAGTATTTCTCTATTTTTTCTTTGTAATGAGGATATCATGTTAAGCATATTCAATTACACTGTCATTCATTAACCTGGATTACTCTCTGCAAAGAAATGATCAAAGAATTGAAAGTACAATTGTCCTAGAAATTCAAGCCTAGTTTCACTTTATCTTTCAGAAAGAAAGAAAGAATCCAGTGAAACCTAAATGAAAAGAAGAAAAAAAAGAAATACATCTCAGGGTAAATGGGTAGTGGTAGAAGCAATAAAAGGTATTGTTCCATTCTTGGAAGTCTGATATCAAGCAGAAGAATAACATCACCTGGAGTTTTTCTCAAGCATACCTATTTTATTGAATGCTTCTTGTAGTTCCTCCAGCTCCTCCCGAGAAATGGTAGTGGTACTATTTTCCATCTTGATATGAAAGACTTCCCTCAGGTCTTTATACCTAAAAAGAAAGAAAGAATAAAAAAGCAATGTTATAAAAAGAGCCTTTTACAAACATTTATCTAATACAGAGTCCACAGGCAGTAAAATATCTAAAAGGAATCACCTGAGAGTCTGGTTGATAAGGAAGAAATAGAAATAGATCCCAGGGAAACAAATACCTGTTTTTCACACCCTGTGCTATTTCTGAATAGCCCGCATTATTTTCCTTTACATTTTAGCCCACTATTTCAGTAAAATATGCTCTTCAAGTTTGAGAGAAGTGTAACATTTGTAAACATAAAGAAAGAGGTCATAAAGTAAAATTTTAATACATGAGCCATGTCCACAAATAGAATTTAACAGTAAGAGGAGTTTGCATGTCTGGAGATGGAGCTGTGGCTTTCATGGTCAGCTTTACAATATATGGCCACTGCCACCAACTCTCCCTTCCCCAGGGGAGAGGTCTTTCATAGATATGGGGGTCTTTTCTTACTCTGAGCAAGTGATACAAACTAAAGGGGGAAAATCCAGTAAAACTGAGTTGTAACAAAAACAAACATGTGGTAGTCATTGTAGAAAATAATTGGTAACATACGACCCAAACAGAAAATAGTTTTGGTGTTAGTGAGCACAGCTGCTTTCCAAAACATAATTAAAATTACCCATAATCCCACTATCCAGAAACATCAACTTTATCACTTTATTATCTAATCTAATAAAAGAGAAACATGCACATTGACCACACCTCCACTATGCCCCAAGCAATACCCACCAGCCAATCAGAGCAACTATATGTAAATTAACCCAACAAAGATGGCAGCTGGCAGCCACAGAGCTGGAGCAAGCAGGAGGCTTGGTTGCCCCAATGATGGAGGAAGCAGTGGCCTCCACTCAAGGCAACAAAGTTTCAATTATAGGAGATAAATAAATCCCAGATACCTGCTTCCAGCCAGCCTCACTGAGAGCTTGGGTCATTGGGGGCAGTGGCCAACCTGCCAACAGCCATCAGCCCCTCACCCAGGATGGCCACACCCTCATGGGGTGAGGGTTCCTGCTGGGGGGCTTGGCCAGCCTGCAAACAGCCATTAGCCCCTCACCCAGGCTCGCCAGGCATCCTAGAGGGGACCCCCACTCCCTGAAAGGGGTTTGGTGAGCTCGAGAATGGCCCTCAGCCCCTCACCCAAGCTGGCCAGGCACCCCAGTGGGACCCCCAACCCTGATCCAGGACACCCTTCAGGGCAAACCAGCTGGCCTCCACCCATGCACCAGGCCTATCCTATATAATAAAAGGGTAATATGCAAATCGACCCTAACAGCATAACGACTAGGAATGACTGGTAAATATGACACACACTGACACCAGGGGGAAGACGCTCAATGCAGGAGCTTCCCCCTGGTGGTCAGTGTGCTCCCACAGGGAGAGCTCTGCTCAGCCGCAAGCCAGGCTGACGACTGCCAGTACAGTGGTGGTTGTGGGAGCCTCTCCTGCCCCCTCAGCAGCGCTAAGGATGTTCGACTGCAGCTTAGGCCTGCTCCCTGCTGGCAAATGGACATCCCCTGAGGGCTCCCGGACTGCCAGAGGGATGTCTGACTGCCAGCTTAGGCCTGATCCCCTGGGGAGTGGGTCTAAGCCAGCAGGTGAACCTCCCCTGAGGGGTCCCAGACTGTGAGAGGGCACAGGCCGGGCTGAGGGACGCCTCCAAGTGCACAAATTTTTGTGCACCAGGCCTCTAGTCTATATCTATCTGTTGTACTTTCAAGTACATGAATACCTTTTCAAGGGCTGAAAAATGTTAGTATATTATATTTTTGTATGAATATATTGTATGTTTCCATGTTATTTATCAATACAATATTGAATGGTCACATATTCCTATATCATAACATGTTTGGTAAATCTCTTGTTTCAGGGTATTTCATTGCTTCCAACATTTTGTTCTAAACAATGTTGCAATGAAAATGCTAACAGGTAAATAATTGTGCATATCCATGTTTGTTTCTGTAAGATAAATATCTCAAGGTGGAATTTTTTTTTAATCTTCACCTGCAGAAGTTTTTCTATTGATTTTTAGAGAGAGTGGAAAGGAGGATGAGAGTCAGAGTGAGAGAGGGAAACATTGATGTGCAAGAGACATGTTGAATGGCTTCCACCGGCATGTGACCTGACCAGGGTCTGGGATCAAAGTATTTTCCTATAATTGTTGGTATTTCTATAGTATCATTGGTCAGTTCTCTCTATGATATCTGATTTCATTTACTTGAGTTCTCTCTGATTGTCTATGGAGAGGGAGGTCAGGAGTGCAGCTTGGGTTAAACCTAGATCTATTACTTTTTTAAAAAAAGATTTTTAACAATTACAGCAAAATTTTAACATCTGTTCCATCTGAGCATAAATATATGGATATCAATTAAAATTGCTATTGTACTTTTGGTATTTTGTGTTTTAAATTATTCATAATATAAAAATTATAAATTCAATAGTAAAAATAATAAATAAAATAAACATAACAAAATTAGTTTTGAAAAGGAGAAAATTTTATTTTCAGTATCTCAATCTTAATCAAAATAGTTAATATTACTTGGGCCGAATAAAGTATTGAAATATCAAATTATGTTTATGCTCTCTCCCCCACCTCCAATCAATAAAAGTAATAACTATCTTTTTTTTAGGCTTATGTCTTTTCCCCCCTTTTTTGATATTATAAATGTGACCTTATCCCCCCAATGTCCCCTCATCTCCCCACTCCTGCCCTCACCCTCACCCCCTGTTGTCCACATCCATCGCTTATGCTTATATGCATGCATACAAGTCCTGTGGTTGATCTCTCCCCCTCACTCCCACCCTCCCCTACCTTCCCTCTGAGTTTTGAGCATCTGATCGATGCTTCTCTGTCTCTACATCAGTTTTTGTTCATCAGTTTATGTTGTTCATTATAATCCACAAATGAGTGAGAGCATATAGGAGTTGCTGAATAGTTGAATGATTAAATCAGTATGCAAAAAAACAAAAAACAAACAAACAAACAAAAACAATGCAAAAAAAGGTCTCTTTTCACAAGGCCCTTGCCCAAAAGTTCTCCCCATTATCCCTGGCTAACATCAAACAGCTGCCTCCTCAGTTTTGAAACCCAAACACAAAGTTGCAAGTGTAGAAGTGATGAGAAAAAGGTGGTCTGGGCAGAGAGGGATGAAGTGTAAAGTTTACTTCCCACTCTGTGCCTGCGGCTCCACCCAGACAGGTGCAGTAATGGGTTTGTCATACCTCCAATGGTACTAAGATAGGGTATGTGGCAAAACAACTGTAACCAATAAGGGCTATTGGAACTGTCAAGGAGATAATAAGACCAACCCCCAAAGGTTATATGGCTTAAAACCAGAAGAAGACCATCTTGACCCAACATGGCAACTAATTTTACCTTGCAGTAACCTCATTATATGCTCACTAGAGTCCCAGTGCACAAAATTCATGCACTGAGGGGGGGGGGATGTACCTCAGCCCAGCCTACAAGCTCTCCAATCTTTGACCCCTTGAGGGATGTCCAACTGCCCACAGGTATCAGGCTTAAACAGGCAGTCAAACATCCCTCTCACAATCCGGGACTGCTGGCTCCCAACTGCTCACCTGCCTGCCTGCCTGATCACCCCCTAACCACTCTCCTGCCAGCATGAATGATGCCTAACTGTTCCCCTGACAGCCCAATCACCCCCAACTTCCCTCCACTGCTGGCCTGATCACCCCCAATTGCCCTCTCCTGCCAGCCCAGTCACCCCCAACTGCCCTCCCCTGTAGGCCTGGTCATTCCCAACTGCCCTCCCTTGCAGGCCTGGTCCCTCTCAAATGCCCTCACCTGCTGGCCATCTTTGGTGGCCATCTTGTGGCCACATGGGAGCAACCATCTTTGACCACAGGGAGTGGCCATCTTGTGTGTTGGAGTGATGGTCAATTTGCATACTGGTCATGACTAATTAGCATATCCAGTTGTGACTGTGAGGGCATCATGACTAATTTGCATATTACCCTTTTATTAGTATAGATTGTAATATATTAGCTTATTAAATGATACACCTAACCCACCATAATTTTTCCTAAGGACATAAAAATGGCCAACAGTGCTCTTCTGAGCAGTCTCCAGTCCTTTCCCAGAAAAATCCTGAATATTTCTCCGCTTATTGAATGCCCTGACTCTCAATTAAATGAGCCTCAATAACAAAAATATATCCCAGCCAACTGGTGTGGCTCAGTGGTTGAGCATCAACCCATGAACCAGGAGGTCACCAGTTCAATTCCTGGTCAGAACATATGTGCAGGTTATGAACTCGATCCCCAGGAGGGGGTGTACAGGAGGCTGTCAATCAATGTTTCTCTTTCATCAATGTTTCTATCTTTCCATTTTCTCTAAAATAATCAATAAAAACATAAAAATAAATTTATATATATATATAGTCTCCAAACAAATTCATAGAGAACAGACTGACAGCTGTCAGAGGGCAGGGGTTTGGGGCCTGGGTGAAGATGAGAGGATTAAGCAAAAACAAAACAAAACAAAACACACACACACAACTCATAGACACAGACAACAACAACTGTGGTGACTACCAGAGGACAGAGGGAAAGTGGGGTTGGGGAGGTAGAAAAGGGTACAGGGGAATAAATAGTGATAAAAAAGACTTAACACTTGGGGTGGTGAATACACAATGCAATATACAGATGATGTATTATTGAATTGTACACCTGAAACCTATGCAATTTTATTAACCAATGTAACCCCAATAAATTAAATAAAAAAGAAAAACAAACAAAAAATGGGGGTGGGAGTAACTCCTACAGGGAGGGGCTGCTCTACCTATGGAGTAGCCCTCTTTCTGTATCACTCCTTCAATAATAAACTCTCTTTCACTTTACATTTTATTCTAGCTAGTATTTTAATTCTTTCCTGTGTGATGCCAAGAACCCATAGTGGGTGGCGGACCTTAAACACCTGCCTAAGTACAGGCATCACTCATCCACTGCAGCCTGACTGGGGAACAGGAAAATCAGTCAGTTTATGGTTGCCCTCAGAGCAATCAGTAGTGTTGAAGACTATATTCCTAGCCTAACAATCTTCAGGCCTATGGCTTCTTTGCACATTTCCCCTTTCCCTTTATCCACAGAGATTTTTCCCATTTCTCTCTCAATTCATCTGTAGCTAAAAATGATAAACTGAGTAGTACTATATTGTGAGAAATGGCAGGTCTTTCTGGTGTGAGGCAAAGCAGAGTAATCTATCTGCAAAAATAAACATTCAAAGACAACAAATCATTAAGATCAGGAAGTTACTAGCATTGTGAGTAGAATGGGAGAGAATAATTTACCCAACCCCTAAGAATGAAAAAATATGCAGGGTGGGGCAAAGGTAGATGTACAGTTGTTTGCATGGAAAATCTAAACTAATAAAAGCGAAATATTAAAATTAACCGTTTCTCCAAGACAGGGTAAGCCACGCCCACCAGCCAATCAGAGCGGCTGTATGCAAATTAGCCCAGCCAACATGGTAGCCGCCACTCCCGGACCTGAGTAAACAGCCCTTTCCATTGCGGCAGGAGGGAAAGTGAAGCTGCGCCCCTCAGCTCAGCTCCGATTAAACTGCCTCTAGCGAAACACAGCTTTTTGAAACATTGTAACAATCATAGAATCCTCC
>PVJC01007713.1:0-50606 GCA_004026665.1 Murina feae | reverse complement strand
AGGGGGTGCCTGCTCCAAGCCTTGATGGTGTGCCTGGGGACAGGCCCCCAGCAGGTAGACACACACAGGAGGACTGCTCCGAGCCTCAGATGCGGCTGGGGGCAGGTCTCCAGTGGTGACACACACTCATACACACACAAGGCGCCTGGCAGACTGGGGCCATCATAGGACATCCACTGAGGGGTCCCAGACTGTGAGAAGGCACAGGCCGGGCTGAGGGACTCCCTCCACCCCGAGTGCACAAATTTTTGTGCACCGGGCCCCTAGTAAAAAATAAAAGAGAGTGATATGCTCTTTAACAATAGTCCAGAAATGAAAGAAGCAAATTTCTTTTCAAGGAAAAAATTTAACAGCTATCACACATTTGAAATCAGAACATTCCAACATTAGCCTCCATAGCACTTACCTTGGGTCTCTGATGAAAATGTCCCCCCTCCAAACGGCTTCCATAACTCAAGTTTATTGTTTTGTAGGTATATAGTTTAGAAATTCAATGCAGATCTCTCTGGGTTAAAATTAAGGTGTTTCCGGTGCTGCATCTCTCCTAGGAACTCTGACAGAGAATCTGTTTCTTTGCCTTTTGCGTTTGTAGAGGTCTTCTCTAGCATCTCGGTTCATGCCCCTCCCCTCCATCTTCACAGGCAGCAGTAGATAGTCAAGTCCTTGTGGCATTGCACCACTCTGACCTGGCTTCCGCTGTCATACCTCCCTTCCGGGCTCTCTTCCGCTGCATCTCCCACTTTAAAGACCCCTTTGACCATACTGGGCCCACCTAAATAACCCAGGATAATCTGCCAATTTTAAAGTAGGCTGATTGGCCGTCTTCATTCCATGTGCAGCCCCAGTTCTAGACATCTGTCTGGGGAGGCGGGGGGAGGAAGTATTCTGCCTACCACACTCTGATTTTTTCCTGGTAGAAATGTGTGTAAGTCAAGGTACTAGAGAGAGTCCTGTGGGCTCATGGTAGTTTGATTAATCATTAAAGGAGGATTTCTCTTATGGGCAATGTCAACTTTGGCATCAGTGAAGGGTAGGCCTTCATGTTGCAAAGTGGAGAAAGGCTTTTGTGAACTCAGGCTCATTCTGAAATTTATTAAGGGGAAAATAAATGTGGAAATTGAGGCTCTGTAATGGGATTGGTTGTTTTCAAATTATTAGGATGGAATATCCACTGAAAGCCTTCTCATGACCCAGGACCCCCGTTAGATGATCATTGATTTGGGGCAGTGGTTTCCAAACTTGACTGCCTTTATAACTTACTTGAGATATTGAAACAATAGTATCAGATTTCCCAGCTTAATCCAGACCTGCTGAACCAGAAGTTTAGAAAGCAGAGACCCAAAAGATGCTTTGAACATTTTCTTTCGTTGACTCTGATAATTAGCCAGATCAGATAAATATTGGTGTAGAAAACAAAGGAAGTTGATTTAGTAATGATAAAAAGTACATGTATTCACAAGCCACTTCTATTAATTGTTAGTTAGCTATGAAGGTCACAGAACATTTAAATATGACCTAGAGCTTTGGCCAGTCTAACTCCCGTGTAGCCAATAGAGAAATCTGAAGGCATCGTTTTTCCTCACTTCCAAGTAAGACACACAAACTCTGCCAGCATAAGCTATGCCTTAAGTGAGTTTGACTTTGTTAATGTGTTACAATGTGATTAGCTAAGTTACAGTCTTATCCTGCAGATCTAATGTAAGAATACAGTAATGCTTGTGATCACTTTTGACTTATACCAAAAGTGTGTAATATACCAAGTTATGGTTAAATTACTATCTAATATCTATGAATTAATATATTTTCCGCACCATCTAGGCTGCTGATTTTTTTATGTTAGTTTAATCACCTTCCATAAACATATAGTTAATCAGGAGAACAATTGTATAACATTGTATATTTTGATAAGACTGAAATGTTGCATTTTCTCTGTAGATATTACACTACAAAAAGATACTCAGGAAGGAACTCCACCCCTGACCCAGAGTCAGGAGCCCCTGAAACCTCAGGAGAATATATCACGACCTATTCACCATCCTTTAGTTTTAAAAACCAACTTTGAGGAAGAAGAGGAGGAAGGAAATGAACAGAGTGGTTAGTAAACTTTTTCTCAGATTTACAATGCACATTTAAAAAAACCTCATAATATTTTCCACATATCGTTTTACCTCTAGAGTTATATGGTGTAATACATAGGGCATATTTTGATGAGGAAATAGCTTTAAATTTAATAAGTATGCTAAACTCATTGTGTTCTAATTTGTTTGATGTCTACACATGCTTATTATTTGGATTGGAAGGTTTTTGTTGTAGGAGGAGTGGGAGACAGTTTTCCTGTTTAAATATGTATAGTTGCTTGTGGAAGACAGTTTTCCTGTTTAAATATGTATAGTTGCTTGTAGGGATATTAATCACTTATTTTTTTAAGAGTTTTCACTGCTCATTTGCTTAATAAACACTTTTTATTTATTTTATATATTTTTATTGATTTCAGAGAGGAAGGGAGAGGGAGAGAGATATAGAAACATCAGTGTTGAGAGAGAATCATTGATTGGCTGCCTTTTATACACCCTGCACTGGGGATCAAGCCCAAAACCTAGGCATGTGTTCTGACTGGGAATGACTTCCTGGTTCATGGATCAATGCCCAACCACTGAACCACGCTGGCCAGGCTCACTTATTTTATTTATATGTAACTTAGCAGTGATATGCCTGTGTCCATCTATTTATTGTATTACACCTATCGGTCTCACATTTTTAAAAAAAATATATTTTATTGATTTTTTTACAGATAGGAAGGGAGAGGGTCAGAGAGTCAGAAACATCGATGAGAGAGAAACATTGATCAGCTGCCTCCTGCACACCCCCTACTGGGGATGTGCCCGCAACCTTGACCGGAATCGAACCTGGGACCTTTCAGTCCGCAGGCCGATGCCCTATCCACTGAGCCAAACCGGTCAGGACTATCAGCCTCACATTTAATTTTTAATGTTATAGAGATCCATAGAACAGTTTGTAATTTATAAAGACCTATCTTTTGCATTATCCCAAACAATCCTCGAAAAGGTATAAACAAGGTTAGAACTCAATTCCTTTTCATTCTAGTCTATCCTACTCCTCCCACATTATCACAGCACTGTGCTGCCAATATATATGCACAAACAAAATAAACATGCTGAAAAATACATCCCCACTGTCTTTGCTTGGAATGTGTCTGTCTGTGAGCTACAGGCACCCCAGTGTATATTCTGTTTTTGTCGGCTAAAGCTCCATATCTCCCTTACCCACACCATCCTCTAAACAAATAAATATGATCTCAGCATGTGAATCTGTAGCTCCAGCTTAAGACACATAATGTATAATTAGTCATTCTTTTCTCTTGAGCGACTGTAATATGTGAAATATAGAAATTAGAAATATTTGCCAGACTACAAATCATTGATTTAAAAAATTAAAATAGCAAAATAGTAGTCTATTCATAAGAACAATGTTTGGGATTTTTCATTTTAGTTAATACATTTTCAGACTATTTGACTTTGGGATGATTTAATTTAAAAAATATATATCTTATAGATGCTTCAAGTTTATGGACAAAGACTCCTGAAGAAATTGAGGAAAAAAGAGCAATAAAGGAGATGTGTTATAAATCTGGTAAGCAAGCAAACATTTGTGGATTTTCTAGTACTTGATGTGACCAATATACTAACCATTACTTTTCTTATGGGAGATTAGGTGAATATTACAGGGTTCATACGCCTCCAGATATTTCATCATCAAAAAGCACAGCCTCTACATCAGAGAAAGAGTTGGAAAAACCTTTGGAAAATGGCAGTGAATTACAAGAAGGTAAGAAATGAAATGGCAGCATTTCAAGGTAATGCTTTAGAGATACTTGGTATGATAGGCTGTGAGTTAGTAAGATATATGATAGAGTTACATGACAAATGGTACATCAAGATTGAGAGTGATAAGGAAGTGTTTTTTTTTATTGTGTGACCTAAATTTAATATAAAAAGCTGCTATTAATATAATTAAGCTTTCCCAGAAGAGCACAAAGACTTTATGAATACATGGTGACACTATATAAACACTTTTTAGTATTCCTGTAAATAGTTTGCTTTTATCATTTTATTTCTCTATAAAAACAATTCTTCATGTGAAGAAGGAAATTTGTGAATAGAAAGGGCAACCAGCCCTAAAGGAGAGCCATACAATGACATTAGTGACAGAACAAGGGTACATTTATTCATTGAATGAGTGCCTTCTGTGTATCAGATAATTAATTACAGGGATGATGTAGGCAGATAATTCCAAGGCTGTGATTTTCATGGATCTTCAGTGAATCTGATTTTGGTGAATCTGATTTTGCTGTTGGTGAACATATTTCCTTTGGCAAGATAAGAACATTGTTTCTGGCTATAAAACCAAAAACTCAGAGAAAATCTGTAGATGCCATACGTTTATATAATTTTCTTGACACTAGAATGAACTAAAAAACAAGTTTTTGCAGGTGAGGATTAAAAAATAATTGAATGAATGAATGAATGAATGAATGAATGAATAAATAAATAAATAAATACATAAATACATAAATAAAAATAGTGTCTGTCTTGCAAACCATTTAAACACATGGCGCTAGGTGGCAGCAACACACCATCAGATGGTAGAACAATCAGCAAGAACTAGTTGAGGTAGAAGTCATGTAGGAAACAACAGGATTGCTCACGTTACAGATTACCCAGACAAAAAGAATCCCTAAAAACCCCCAAACAACAACAAAACAAAAATAAAGAAACCAAGCTAGCAATGCATACTAAAAATGGTAGGTAGTAAAGACAATTATATACACTTTGGTTTTACATTATGTTTTAAGAAGCTTTTTATGCCCTTCCCGGGTAGCTCAGTTTGCAGGTTCCATCTCCTGTCAGGACACGTTCAAGAAGCAACCAGTGATGCACAAAATAAGTGGAACAATGAAGCAATGCTTCTTTCTCTCTCTCTCAAATCAATCAACACAAAAAATAAACAAAAAGGTTTTCATCTTAAAATAATTTCAGTTAATTCATGAACACTCTTTACCCAGGTTTCCCGAAATGTTAACATTTTACACATGTGATTTTCACTTTCTGTAAATATACACATTGTTATTATTATTTTTGAATAGTTAGTAAGTTTCATACATGATGCTCATACATATATCTTACATAACTGGAATAACTGGAGTATAAATGTCAAATTCAAGAAAAATTTCCTGAACTGTTCCATCAATATATTTTATAACAAAATGAAGACCCACCGCCCCCCCTACACCCCCCCCCCCCGGGTTTAGACTCCAATCACGTGTTTCATTAGATTGTCAAATTTTTTATTCTGCTTTTAATAGTTTATTTTAGAAGAAAATTGGACATGTATAAGGGAAATGGTAAGAATTGTTTGTCACAGTATAATTAACATTTTTGTCAATAGTAGAGTAATACTTTTTACTCAATTTGTTCATAATGAATAGATAGAAACAAATAAAATTCATTATATAAGAAACATTAAATAATCTAAATACATTATGCACATGTGATGTTAGATTGCCTACAATTTTTAAATTGTCATTATTAATTATCCACATAGGAATATAAGTTTGCTTGACACTTTCTTGATTATTATAAAATGTACTTAAATTCATGTAATTTATTGTTCCTCATGTCATTATATAAACAATGCTTTCATTAATTTTTAGGCTTTTTACTATCATTATGAATTATACCATAAACTTATGTAAGCACCCAATGGTTCCTGGGGTAATTATTTTTATTTTTTAATTTCAAGGGGATGGTCTTACAGTTCCAACAAAATTTGGCCTAATTGAAAGGCTCGGTGAGGTCAAAGTATCATTGGATAGGAAACCAAGGACTGACATTGTTGCTTTTGAAAATGGAGGTGAGTTATTTTATCACTGGTTGATCCTCAATATATCTTTATGTAATAAATGAGTCTGAGTTTTCTCTTATAATTAATTTTGTTTCATCAAATCATTTGCCATGTTTATTGTTGGCTTTTGGCAAGTTCTTTAAGGCCAGGAACTGCACATAATCAGTTGCCCCAGATGAATCCCTGTAGTAGAATATCTGGCAATTGACGTGTTCTCTGTAAATATTTGTAAATTAATCGCCTTTATTATGTTTAGACAATTAAATGAGTGGGTGAATGGAGACATGTTTATAAAATTTACATGTGACTGGAAGTTAATACGATGGAACAATGAGCCAAGTTTAACAAGGTAAACTCAGACTGGGATCAGCAAGGTCTTGCATTTTAACTCAAAATGGATTAAAGACCTAAAACAATAATACATTACATAGAAGAAAAGAAGGGAAATAAAGGCAAAAAATAAACGAATGGGACTATATTAAACTAAAAAGCTTCTGCACAGCGAAAGAAGCAGCCAACAAAACGAAAAGGCAACCAGCCAAATGGAAGAAGACATTTGCAAACAACAGCTCCGGCAAGGAGTTAACATCCAAAATATATAAAGAACTTATACTATTCAACACCAAACAAACATTCAATCCAATTAAAAAACGGGCAGAGGACCTGAACAGACACCTCTCCCAAGAGGAGATGCATACCCATGTCCAAGAGAGAGATGAAAAGATGCTTCACTCCACTAGCTATTAGACAAAATGCAAATCAAACTACAATGAGATACGACCGCATACCTCCTAGAATGGTTATTATCAATAAGACAAGTAATAGCAAGTGTTAGAGAGGCTGTGGAAGAAAAGGAAACCTCATTCCCACATTCGCCGTTGCCGAAAAAGTAGACTGGTACAGCCGCTATGGAAAACGGTATGGTGGTTCCTCAAAATATTAAGAGTAGAGTTACCATAGGACCCAGCAACCATCTTCTGATTCCAAAACATTAATTCACGGGATATACGCATCCTTATGTTCATTGCAGTATTATTCACAGTGGCCAAGACTTGGAAACAAGCAAAGTGTCCTTAACTAGAAGATTGTATAAAGAAAATGTGATACATATATACAATGGAATATTACTTATCATAAGAAAAGATTAAGTACTGCCATTTGCAACAACATGGATGGATATTGAGAATATCATGCACAGTAAAATAAGCCAGATAGAAAAAATTAAGAAGAATCATATGATTCTACTTATATCTGGGATCTAAATTGAAAGCAACAAATGAACAAACAAGAAAAACAAAACAAACTCATAGACACAGAGAACGCTAGGGTGGTTACCAGAAGGAAGAAGGGGAGATGTAATGGGTAAAGGGGTCAAATAAATGGTGAGAGAAGATTTGACTTTGAGAGGTGGGCGCACCATGCAATATACAGATGATGTATCATGGAATTGTACATCTGCACAATCTTATTAATCAATGTCACCCCAGGGAATTTAATTCTCAAAATGCCTTATTAAAGACAAGGAAAAACGATCAAGACATTAATGATCTTCAATTTGGAAAAGACCTGACATGGTACAGATTGTAAGGGAATAATAAATGTTTGTTGCCCACAAGATTTCAAAATGATTCAGTAACATGTGTCATCTAGCAAATAGCTAAGGTAAAACTCCCATTGAATTATTAGGAGTAGTATAGGAAGATGAGTATATGTGATAAGTCACTTAAAGTATTCAGACAAGTGTCTGACATAGAAAAGAAGGCTCCATAAATGTCAAATATTATTAAACCAGTTTCACTCATTTCTGTACAGGGCAGCTCACATTTGAGTGTCACCTTTAAAAAAGGTCATTTAAAAACACTTACTGTATGTTGAGAAAGGGTGATTTGTGTGGTGAAGCACCTAAAAATTAAGTATAAGTAATACTTAATGCCACTGTGGATATTTATCCTGAAAAATAGGAGATCTTTAAGGAAAAAAAAAAACACCTGAATTCCTATAGCTGATGATATATGGAAGATAAATTATATTTACTCTATCTCTAAAGGGTGAAAAAAAGAGGAGGTAAAGATTGTTTTATGTTAAAGGCAAATCAATTGTGTTGACTATGTAAATTTTCTTGCAATTATCAGTATTTAAATGTTCATACTATGTACTCATATGCACATATATTTACATATATTAATCTAAACATATATGGTATATATTGAGATGGGGATGGTATCTTTGAGAACTGTGTAAAAAATAAGTGGACAAAAGAGATGTTATAGTAGTGATTATCCTGTATTGTAAAGCTTTCTGCCGTCATTGCCACTAACAGTAAGGTCCTGTCATAGGAGGTGATTGCTACATTCCACAGAGGATCATATTTCTTGGAGTAGATGAAAAGAGAGACATCACCATGTCGAAATGTTCAAACACTAAAGGTAATAAACCATTTATTATTTTAATCAATTTTAATATGAATAGACGCGTTCAACATAAAGCTTAATTTTTGTGGAAATACATAATAGGCAAAGTAATAATAAAACTTTTCGCTAAATACACTAAATAGGAGGCAAGAGCCCTACTTTTCCAGTCCTGGCTCTGTCCCTCATTGTTTGGACACGGTGCTTTATCTGATTTGCCTGAAAACTTAGCCTGTAGGACTACAGAAATTCTAGGAGTCTTGCTAGCTCTAAAGTTATCGTTTCTTTTACATGGTAGTACTAAGTCACTTTTAGTTTCTTTTTTCCAACTTCAAGCACTCAGTATGATTGCATTTTCCTAGAAAGCTTTGTTTCTGACCGCTGTGAAGAGTTTTAATCTCGTGATAACTTCCCCATTTAATAATTATTACTATCATTTGTAAATAATCAAGATATAAGATAATAAAACACAGCTTCAACGTTTTATGATGCCCTTACCATGCTTAGAACCTCCCAACTGGCACCTCTCTGTGGGCAGCTCTCCCAGTTCACATTACATATTCTCCATCTAAATATTAAACAACCTCATCTACTGTTTTCTTCTGCTAATAAATGTTCTCAAGAATAGGAAAAGGCACTTGTAATCAAATCCAAGGATTGTTAATGAAAAATATATGTAACTCTCCCTTTCTCAGAGATGAAAACATTTTGCCTACTCCATACAAAGAAAACCAAAATACCCTCCTCAAAAAATACACTAATTACAGTAGCTAATTACCCATATAGGGCTGTTTAAGTTCATTAAAATGAGCCGGGGCCAGTGGTCCCAGTAGTCAGAGAGTGGGCCTGAGCGCTGAAGGGTCACGGGTTTGATATCAGGTCCAGGGAGTGTACCTGTGTTGTAGGTTCCATCCCTGGCCAGGGCATGTGCAGGAGGCAACCGATCAACGATCAACGTGTCTGATGTGTTTGTTTGTTTGTTTTTCTCTCTCTCTCCCCATTCCCTCCCTCCCTCCCACTCTCTCTAAAAATAAATAGAAACATATCCTTGGGTGAGGATTAACAACAACAAAATTTAATAAAACGAAAATACCCCGTTCTTCAGCTGCACTAGCCATAGTCCAAGTGTTCAATATCCACAAGAGACTAGCAGTTTAGACTATTTTCATCCCTGAAGAGAGCTCTGTTGCGCAGTCCTGCTCCACAGCATGGAACAAGGGGAAATTGTTACATTAGAAATATTTTTGGAATCTCAATTTAAATTGGCGCATTTTATGTCACATGGATAACCTTGTAATTCTTTTGCATGGAGTTAATAAAAATACTGCCACAAATATCTAATTTACATATTGAAACTAATGGCTGTATTACTGGATTTTTAATAATGTTAGTGACAAATTTGGGGGCCTCTAGGCAGTGACTAGGGAATTTCAATAATGCATTCTAAAAACTAGCATGCATATGGATATTTTTAAAAGCAGTATGCCCATCACATAATGTTTGAAAAGTAAAATACCAACCGAGACACTTCTTTTACTAATACTGACATTTTATTTTTTTTAATTTGCTTTAAAAGATAACAAGGACAGTTCTCATCCAAAGTGTTCCCTAGCTACCCGCCTAGCACCTACAGCGCATGTGTTAAATGCTACTGAGAATCTCAGTTTGAAGTGCAGAGAGGACCCCTCTTCAAGTGAGAGCTCTCTTTTTGGCCGTAGATATATTTGTCTTACCATGGATTTGCTTTGCTTACTTGAAATAGAATCTTAAAAAGAAATTTAAAGAGGATGGTTTAAAAATTATTCAGGATTAAGAATTAAAGACAACATTTTTTTTTTTACTAGCTTTGGCAATGAATTGTGATGTAGGTCCTAGTAAATAATATACTTTCCCACTACTTTAAGTATTAAAATGAATAGTATACTACTACCTTCTCTAAAGATTCATTAGTGTTGCCCTTTTAATGTAACCCGTAATGGAATACAACGATAGGTTTTTATTATGTTTTGGATTGTTTTTCTTGATTTAGCGTCTCCTTGCCATTCAGTACTGTAAGCTACTTTTTGTGATACAGTTAAGACCCATGATTCTTCCTCTGTTTTCTTCCATCCTTTCTCCTTTCCCTTATTTCATTTATTGAACCCATGTATAATTCTCGGATCCCAGATAGGCCTTAAGGAAACTACGATGCTTCACCCTCAAGAAACTCAGTTTAGTGGCATTTGTTAAAAATATGGTTTCCAAAACCTAGGAGCAGGAGCTTAAGAATAAAGGTGGAGCATGATATTTGCACAGGAGTCGAAGAATATGTCTCATTGAGGGCCTAATGCTTAAGCTGAGGTTGAGAGCAAAAGCAAAGACATTTGTCGGTCCACTATGGAGATTCAATGCAATCTACACAGTGCATATCTTACGTGTGAATATTCAGGATCCCTCTACAGAGAAGTAACAAAGAATGCTCCTCTCTACTAAATTATTTTAAAGGTCTCTGGAGAAATCTATCTTAAGAATTTCTGGAAAATTTAGCATGCATATAAAATTTTTGATGAAAAATTATGCAAGTAAGAAGTGAATAATCTAGTAACATTAACACTTATAAATTCAGATTACTTGGTCTTGTTTTACCAAACTATCTATACACAAAACTTTTTAAGATCTTAAAAGGATAAGATAAAAGTCTCTAAAAGAATTTTATGTTAATCCAACTTCCTCAGAAGTCAGAGTTTTGACTAAATATGTATAAAAAGTTTTATGTTCAAAATAACAATTCTAAAACTACTTGTAATAATATTGTAATAAGATAGACACATAATTATTTTTGGAATGCAATTTCATGTTCTTTAAAAATAATCTACACACTCCTTTGAAGACAAGCATTTTTCTCTGAGGAATGCTAATTATTGGATGTTTTCTCATGTATTTTCAAGATAGATTTTTTGGGGGTATTTAAAAATAAATCACCCTTTGTTCTGGAAAGTAAAGTACTAGGATGGTGAATTAATTTTTTTCTCTTGCTTGGCATGTGAATGCACAGATATGTAATTATCACCTACAGTAATTTTCAGATGAAAGCATCTTTTAAAAAACTGTCAAAATTTGTATTTCCTTTAAGTGAATGATGTCCAGCCAGTGAGGAAGCCTCATTTTAAAGGCGTGAAAAAAAGAAAATGGGTTTATGATGAACCAAAGAACTTTCCAGGCCAAGGAGTGCGGAGAGGTAGAGTGTCTCTATATTTGATATTTCTAAATTGTAATTTGAAAATATCTTAAATATCAAGTAATATTTTATACCCAAAAATCAAATTACTGTTGTGAAATATGTTATTTTAGGTGTCGACCTAACTCCAATAAACTTAGTTCTTTTAGCTTGCATTGTCTTCCACTGTTATTAATGGGTACGGAACCAGCTCGTTCTTTCCTCCTCATTCTTTCCCCCCCCCTTTTTTTTTTACAGCACTACAGACCCCAAATCCAAAAAATAAAACTAGTTACCATCGCAGTAATAAAGACAGAAATGCTGAGAATGCATCCTATATCCATGTTCAGAGGGATGCTGTCAGGACTGTCTCATTAAACGCACCTCCCTGCAGCAGGCCCACACATGGCTTCTACAATAAAATCAACGCTAACAAGGAACCCAAACTCAATCTCTGTCCAGGTGGGGCTCTTGATTTACTGGTCTGTGGTTTGCTTTCCCTTCGAATTTCCTGATGGTCCAACGAACCTTTGCTGCTCCCTCCTCCCCTTTTCCTTTTCCAGGCCATCACCACCAGCTGAGAAAACCAGTGGCAGGTTTTCTTCCATATGTGGGAGTGCATGTGATTTAAAGGCTGTGAAAAAAATACGTTGGTGCAGATGACTTGGCACTGACGCTTCCTAGCGTTGTGTCTCAGAGTGCTGCACTCTGCTCCCCCTGGATAGCTTTATTTCACTCTTGAGTACTGTTTGCAGATGCTTGACATTTTCTTGTTGCACTAACTGCATTGTTCAAGGATCATTTCAGGCCCCCACGCCTGGCCTTTTCTTTAGACCTTCATGATTACTTTCTGAAAGGGTTAGTTGGAGGGTTAACTGCAATATTTTTGACAAGCTCTTGTCTCTCCCACCATGCACAGATCGCTTCTAAATCATTTCATCACATAATAGGCAAAATCATGGTATATGTCAAGAAGTACAAAGCCACAGAGGGAAGAAATCTCTTCTTCTTCCTGTCTCAGATGAATTTTGCTTTTTCAAAGTTGGGTTTAACTTTTTTCAACCTAAGAAAAGGCCACTCAATCCCCTATAACTGCATGCTTACATTCTCTTCTGTCCACAGCCTGATCAGTGGAGTTCTGAATGTTGTGTACTTTGTGAAACATGAGTGAAAACTCTGTGTCTCTCTTAGGATCTTTGTTTTACAGTTTAAATTGAATTTAACTTCATTTAAATTGTTTTTCTTCTGTTTTCAAACAGAATGATGTAAAAATAAGGATACTTTTAGGTTAAAAAAAGGCTTTTAATTTTATTTCTTACTATCATGACATTATTACTAACTTTATTATATTTCCCTGTTCCTAAGTGGCTGTGAAGAATACAATGACTTCCGGAATAGTTTTGTGCCATTGTCTATATCTGTGTTAAGGTGGCCACTGTTATAGTCACTATTCCCTTTGCATCATTAGTGCAAATGTCAACAAGAGAAAGAGCAAATCCAATTTTAGTATTATTTTGGACCACGCGTTGAGATCACAGTTGCATAGTCATACTTGAAAACACAAATGCAACATTGCTAGATGAGAGTTAAATATAGAGCTCTCAATAGATATTTCAAGACCAAGTTAGTATATACATGCTTTGGTTTCCTGGAACAATAAGTTCTCTATGGTAGAGCAATCTGCTATCATGGGAGTCACTTCATGGAGGGAAAAGGGAGTAGAGCTGTAGCTCCTACTTCCTACCTTTGGGCATCGCCTCCCCTGCTGGCCTGGTCCCTTCCTTCCTTCCTTCCTTCCTTCCTTCCTTCCTTCCTTCCTTCCTTCCTTCCTTCCTTCCTTCTTTCCTTCCTTCCTTTTCTATAAATATTAGCAGAATTGCATGAAAAATCATACTTAAAAAAGGCAAAGAATTATTTTTATCACATTCAGATACTATTTTCTCCTCTAGCTTAGTCTCAAGGGAGACAGTCTTATTTGAGGACCTGGACAGCCAATTAAGAGAATGTGTACCTATGTTCACTGATAACTTAAATAGTCTTAATAAGCTCATTTTTGTCCCTGATCATTTAGCTTTGAAATGGTAACATGAATTAGAGAATAATTACATATCTGATATGTTTATAAATTTGAAACGCTCTTTAAATATGATTTTAAAGTTATATAATATTTAACTCCAATCTTCTTCTTTTTTTCTTTCAGATAAATATATGTCAACACCATATAATGGTTCAGCCTGGCGAAAAAGAATTCCTTTTTCAAAAGCATATTCAAAAACTCAAAAGATATATACAGGTAAACTTTTACTAATATTTAATACATTATACAGTTCTAAAAATAAATGACAAGGTTTTAAGCTCAAGAAATATATTTTAGAACAATTTCATGATATATATGAACATAATTACTTGGAGTTTTATAGATCTTTTTCTACTAGCTATTTAATTTTGCTTTGTTTTACTGTGTTATACTTTGCCTACTTTTATGTGTTTTCAAAAGTCTTTTGACATATTTCTCCCCTTAGCTATAAGAATAGCAGCTGCAGGATTATATAATATGTTAAGATGCATTCTTTGTTGAACCACAAAGCAAATATATAAAACCATATTTTTCACATGAAGTATTAAAGCCCTACTCTGTTCACCATCGACACAAGTATTGGCTGATGGAGACCTACAGGTCCCCTAAGATACAGTCTCCAGGTCAGAAGGTTCATAATGACTGTGGTCTCCCTTTTATTGCACTCTTATCTCTGGGAAGGGGTGGGACTCTTGGAACCTCCCAGATGTTTCTTTTTGTTTTTGTTTTTTTTTTTTTTTGCTAAAAATCTTGGTGTCTTCTCCTGGCTCATTCTGGGGCTGGTTCAGTAGGTTTGGAAAACCACACAAGGTAAAATAGTTTCAGTTTACTTTTCAGAAAATTGAACGTTTCAGGAAAAGTTATAGAGAGGGAATTCCTAGCAGCCTAGAACTTTCAGAATCATCTGAAATTCATAAGCTCTTATACAAGAGCTTTCCAGAATGAATTAGGACATATCCAGACTAGAAACTGTCCCCTTTCCAAAGTAAAGAGCAAGGATCTTCTAAAGCAGTATTTCTCTAAACTCCTTTGCGTGCAGCAATGACATAGTACGCAGACTTGCATGTATGTTTATGTACTGGAGTCAATTGTTTTTTCCTTTTTCCCATTTCTTCCCCAAACATATTGCATTGAAAGAAAATTCTGTTGCAGCACAATTTAATTGACTATATTTTCTCTTAATTTTGTATCGGTTTTTACATATGATGGCACTTAATTTTAGGGGTAAGGAAGTGAAAAGTCATTGGAAATCCTGGATAAAATCACAGATTGTGAAGTCACACATTTTTCTCCCATGGTTTCCTTGTGGGTGGGAGTTATTTGAAGTATTAAAGGATGTACTTTTCACCCATGCTCCATCCCAGTAACCGCTCTTTTATTCCAGTGGCCTTCTCCCCCCGATCCCAGATAGTTAAACACAAATTACAGAAGGATTTTAGAGGCAGGGGGAGGTTGACTTTAGACCATGAAACATGCACCACCCATGCACAGCATTGGAAAGGGGATGTGATGGGATGTGAACTGACAAAACCAGCTTTTTCTTTCCATCCTGGAGAGTGATAAGGAGGGTCTGGAGAAGCAGCAGGAGACTAGATACAATGGGAAGCTACTTGCTTGTCCTCCTCTTGTCTCTCACCACCTCAGCTATATGCCAGGACTCAGGTGTAGGAAGACCAATGATAGAATTTCCCTTGAAGTTTATAAGCCTAAGCATAAAGCAGATCTGCAGTGCACTTCCCAGATGCAACCTAGCGGGGAAAGCTTTGAAGAGAATTTCTCAGTGCCATCTGTTGGTGGGCTGGTTGCAGGGCAAGCCATGTCTAACATGAAAGGGTTGGAAACTACCTCTTGAAATTTCTAAACTCCACGTCTGCTTAGGAGAGTATCGCCTATGCCCGTGTGTTTCAATAAGAGTGAATTTTTGGGAGAGAGGACAAGTGGGTCTACACAGTCTCCTGGCTGGGTCTGATAGCATCAGGAAGGTTAGGTCCTATTGAAGGGGAGAACTCAGCTGGAATCTAAACAGATTGCTCTGCTATTATTCACCAATCAAGCCTTGTTACTTGAAGTATGACTTGAGGACCCGCCAGCAATGACATCACCTAGAAACTGTTAGAAATGTGGGATCTCCATCTCACACCTGCTGAATCAGAATCTGCTTTTCACAAGGTCCCCAGGAGGCACATTCAAGATTGAGAAATCTTCCTCTGTGTTATTTGGGCCACCAGTGACCAGCACATGGTTCAAACCTTGTTGAGATACGAGATTTTTGAAATAGTGTTTCTCTCCCCAGTTGTTACAGAACAGCAAACATTCTTCCCTGTCCCAACCCTCGAAATTAGGATAAGCAGCAGGGAGAGGTGGGAGGGAGAAAAACCCTGAGAAAGAATTTCAGATATGAATGTGATTGTAATACAAATGTGAATCGACTAAGAAATCACTGAATTTGGTGAAGTTTTTGTGCTGGGTACCAAGAAGTTTTCCATCAGTCAAAAGGGGGATTTACAGTAAAAAAAATCAAAACCAGTTGTAAAAAGTAAAGTTAGTTTTCTTATTCACCCAAGCTTTTGACTGGGGAATTTGCGACCCCTAAACTCTTATCCATTCCAGTTGTTTTCATCACCAGAGTAAGAGATAGAAAGACTAGCTTGCGTTTCCTCCCCTGCACCTCCTTGCTAGGGCACAGAGGAGCGATTTCAGCACGTCCCAGGGGGCGGATGGACTGCTGGAAACAGGCAGCACACCACTAGTCTGTTCTTCTAAAAAATATTTGCGAGCCGAGGCCACAGAATTATAAATGGGCAAGAGGAGCCTTTTGGGGAAAATGTCATTGGCTGCTGTGAAGATAATGCAATAGGAGAGGAAAATGTGTGTTAGGAATTGAGGAAAGCTGCCGAAGGCAACCAGAGATGTCTTTCTCATTGCCAGCTTTCCTCGAGGCCACATGTCTCTTCTGACAGAGACATAGCTGACGTGGCTGGAGATACTGACTCCACAGGACGGAACATTCATTCTGCTCCTTCTGGCTGCTCCATGGCCTTCTATAGTATAGCATTTTTCCACTCCTTCCAAGTCCTCCCACCCAAATTCAAAGCACAGTAAACTTCAGAAAGAAGTGGAATTAGTTTGAATGGCATTCAGACAATTTATGAATTAAAACAATAGCTTAGTTTTTGTTTTGCGTTTAGATTTATGGTAATTAGCAAAAGACATGCAAAATGTCAGCACTTTAAAGATTGCTGGGGGAAAAAATAATTGAAATATTTTTTGTGTGTGTGTTTTACTAGAGCCAAGAAGAAATGGGAGCAAGTAAACCTGGAGGTTGAGAGAAGAGAAAAATGAAAAAGAGAAAAGTCCCAGACATCATTTGATTTATAATCAAAAATGAAAATTCAAAGAATGAGATATTCAAGTACTCCCTACTGTATACTGGGTAGCCAAAGATGATAAATGCAAATTCTGAAAATAAGATGCAGGAAGTACATTGTACTCTTTCACAACTGATAAAAATGCAAATTGCAAACAGCTGCCTGCGTATTTATATAGGTCTGGAATTCATTTGATGCATTGCCACAACATTTAATAAAATTTAAAAGTTTGACAATTAAAATCATTCTTTAATTGTAAACTAAGTTAGATTGAACAGATTGAGGAGTAAAATTGTGCCTTTGATGTCTGTTTTGCAGGAGAAACCTCACATTTTCTTTCTTTACCTAGATTTTAAGCTTGGCCTTCAGCTATAATAAGAGCTATAAAGTATAAACAAATTCAGTGAAGTCCCAGGGTAACAATTTGGTGATGAGTATGTTAGAGGAATTCTAATAGAAGTGCACTTTGATGTGCTGTAGAAGGAGACGGATTGTTTATCATGCAGGGTAGTTTCTGAACAATGTCTTTTAATTGGTAACTACAGAATCTATCTGCTATGTGCTACATTTAATGCTGAAAAACAAACCTTTTTCTTACTATGAAAACAAAAATTATATGATCCTATTGGAGAAAAGGACTTGATAAAGGGGAAAAAAAGTGAATTAATAACCTGGTGTCCCAAAGTTTTTGTGAGGTATTTGAGGCTTTTATGACTCCAGGAGTACAAATGCTTACAAATATAAGAGAGATACCATTTGAAAGCATATTTCCATTTCTTTTGTACTTGTTTAGAATTGTGTATCTTGAATAATAATTTTTTATGTAATTAAAAAAATTTCGTCTGCAGAGTGACTGAAATAAGAACAGATCCTATAGTCTATTCCATGCTTCTTTGTCTCTGGATCTATTTTGTTCATCAGTTCTTCACAAAATAACCTGAGGAACAAAATAGATCCAGAGACATGAAGCAAGGAACGGACTGTAGGAACTCAGAAGGAAGGCGGGGTAGGTTAGTAGGTGGGAAGAGATGAACCAAAGACCTTGTATGCATATATGCATCCCCCATTGACCTAGTCAATAGGGTGGTGAAGGCCTGGGGGGCGGAGGAGGGAGAGGGACTAGAATGGTCAATAGGAGGGGAAAAGGGGATATATATAATGCTTTCAACAATAAAGATTAAACAAATAAAGATTTGTTCTGCAATCTTAAAAACAAATATGAAAGCAGTATAAGTAATTAATTTTTCAAATGTTTTTCTGAGTTTGTCACTTTCATGCTTCTGAACTTATTAAAGCTCAGAACTTCACTAAAACTTGGGACACCCTATATTTTTATTTACATGCATCTTATGGTTTTTGGTAGCCTTTTGTTCAGTATCTGTTGGGAAGTGGAGATCAGGGTTCTTAGAAATACTTTTAAAAACATTTTATAAGGTGTGATTCTAGCTTGTGGATTAATAAATCGCAGTTTCTGACTTCTAATGGTGCTCTGTTACCCATTTTCAAACACATGAGGATACAATCATTTTGTTTTCACAAATAGACTAGATATAAGTTAACACTCTGCCTGCAAAGTATCTTGGTTTGACAGACCCGAGAGGGATATAAGAGCTGAGCTGAAAAGCTGTCTAGAAGGAGACTCAGAGGAAACATCCTGTAATTTCACTTAAGAAGCAGATTCTGTCCTTCCAAATCTTCAACTAGTGATGAAGAAGGGTTCTAAGAAGGCAATTAAAGATGTCTTTCTTGAAGTACAGATTCTCAGTGTGAATCTTTATTACGTTCGAAATGCTGAAGGATCAGTGAGAAATGAGAAGAATGTGGAGGAGAGCTTGAATGTCATTCTTTCCAATGTGTGCATGTATTATTCCTGAATAGGTGGAAATTTTTATTATGAAAAACTTTTTCTAAAGAACCAAGTGTATGATGGAATTAACCATTGCTGTTGTTTTTATTGTGATTTTTGAAAAATAAAGTTAGTTTAATTGGGTAAACTAGAAACCAAACAGAAAAAAGATAGCAAACCCTATCTACTCTAATAAAAGCGTAATATTGAAATTAACCATTTATCTGGGACACCTAAGCCACGCCCACCAGCCAAAGCCACGGCTACCAGCCTATCAGAGTGAATGTATGCAAATTAATCCAGCCAAGATGAAGGCCAGCAGCCATGGAGAGAGCAGCGGCAGGTGAGGCGTATGTAGCGGTGGGCAGCAGCATGGGCGGGGGGTATGGCGGGTACAGTGCAGGCAGTGGCGGTGGCGGCAGCGGGGTCCGAGGTGTGTGGGGACCCGGACTGCAGGTGGGCCGGCCCTGCACCCCAGCGTCTGTGAGCCCCGTGTTGGCTGGCTCTGCTGCTGCTGGGGTCCATGGCGCGCGGGGACCTGGGAACCAAGGGGCATGGCCAGGCAGACCCACCAAGGAGTCCCCAGCCACTGCCTTGGCCTAGGCCAGGCTGGGGTCATGGCTGCCGAGGAGGGGATGAGGGGGCATGAGCCATCGAGGATCCCACAGGTGGCACCCGGCAGTGCCTGCTTGCCCATCTCTGTCGTGTGGAGCAGACAGGCCCAGCAGAGAGCAGAGAACCACATGGAGTGGGTCCAAGCCATCAGTAGCACATCTCCTGAGGGCTCCCAAATTGGATAAAATGCAGGTCCGAGTGAGGGACCTCCCGATTGCCCTCCCCCTCCCCCACCCGTACCCCACCCCCACCTACCTGTGCACGAATTTTGTGCACTAGGCCTCTAGTCTAAAATAAGAGAAGATAGAGGATGACAGAGATAAGGAGACAACCAAAAAATTTAGTAAGCCTGCAAGAAGT
This sequence comes from Murina feae, assembly GCA_004026665.1. Taxonomy (NCBI): domain Eukaryota; kingdom Metazoa; phylum Chordata; class Mammalia; order Chiroptera; family Vespertilionidae; genus Murina; species Murina feae. The sequence continues at coordinate 30,814 of PVJC01007713.1, read as the reverse complement.
TCTCTTTGTTTATTCCTGAATATAAAAGTAGTGCATTTATGATATCAGTATTGGGCAGTTGCTTTTCTAGCACATACAAAAGCTTTCAATGCATTTGACAGGTGTTCAATGAGTCTATTCTTTTCAAAATGCAGTAGTACCAATAGTATTTATTGGATGCTTGGTATATTAGTTTTCTAGAGTTTCTATAGAAAAGCCCCATAAAATGAGTGATGTAAATAATAGAAATTCATTGTCTGGCAGTTGTGAGTCTGAAATTAAGGTGCCGGCAGAGCTGGTTCTTTCTGAGGACTATGAGGGAGAATCTGTGTCAGACCTGTCTCCTTAATTTGTAGATCATCATCTTCTCTTTATGTCTCTTCACATCATATTTTCTGTGTGTGTGTTGTGTCCAAATTTCCTCTTTTATAAAGACATGAGCATATCAGATTAGGACCCACCCTAATGATCTCATTTTAGCTTGATTATCTCTGTAGGAATCCAATCTCCATATAAGGTCACTGGGGGTTAGAACTTCAACACATAAATTTTAAGGGGGACACAAATGTGAAGTAGAGCTTGAATGTCATTCCTGGCTGCTCCTAATGTGGGTGAGTAGGTCTTAAATGAAATGACAGATTCACTCTAACATTTTAATCTCCCTGAACCTTTGAATTCTTTCCTCTACAGTAATCCAATACAGGTCTGGGATTTCTAGCTAATTCACTGGTCACCTTCTCGCCCAAATTTAAGCCAACCAACTGAACTATTGAAGCCTTTTAATTCCCTGAGAATTGCAACTGTAAATGAAGAATATCTTCTTAGTGGGTTCATATCAACAAATTTGGCCTGATATAACTTTATGTTCCCTTCACCATTTTCCTAAATTTTTGGTATCCCCACATGTATTCCCAGGAATTCTGTCTGTATAAATTGGAAAACTCAAGTAGTTTTTTTGGAGTGTAGTGTACTTCCTCATGGGTCATGCTTTGTACCACACCTTTAGTGGCCTTGAGTCTAGTTATAAATCTAGTAGCAAAGGGTGCTAGTGGGGGTCAACCCTGAGGGGAATCGGCATTGTCACGCATGGTGACTACCTCAGGGTTAATCTCAGGGGAGATCTGATAGAACTACCCTCTTGGCTTCCAGCAAACTCCAGGTTCTGGATGCCCCAACTGCCTGACTCCTAGTGACTTTACTAAGGGACACACTGAATTGTGTAGCTCTGGGGAACCACACCCATCACCTTCCCTGAAGCCTGACCAGCACTTCCTCCTTATGGGAGAGATCCACCAGCTGAATTATCACTAATCTGACAGAGGCTCTTTCAGTTACTGAGCCTAACAGGCAGCCAGCAGGTAGAAATAGGTGGAGGTGGATCTCAGGGTCACTTGGAACATTTATGGACCTACCCCTGCACCCAATGCTGGAAAAACCACGTGCACTCAAGCCCTGCAGAGGCAGCCACAACTGTAGATAGCTTGTAGTTCCAAACAGGTAGCTGAGTGCCAGACACAGACTTTGTCTGACATTAACCTGTACCAGAGTCCTTCCCAAAAGGCCCAGGACCAACATATCCAGTGGCCAGTTTCAGACAATATCAGACCAGGATCCAATAAGCTTCACAAAGAGTATATACAAAAAGAAGTCTTGGCAGGCACCAAATCCTGCTTAAGTAAAATCTGTTTCATATCGTCAGTACCCACTTAGCTGTTCCCAAGCCATGGTCTGGGTTCAGCCTCATAGTCAGCCAGTCAGAGGGTTGATTTTAGACACTAATGGGCCAATAGCAATCAAGACTCAATTAGAATAGGATGGCTCACACAATACACACAAGGGACAGTCCTAGAGCATAAAGCTCATATGATCAAGGAGATTGCACCACTACATCCCACAGAACACCTACTACAAAAGACCACCCCACTAAGCACTAAGACTGGGAATCATAGCATATTTATCTAATACATAGAAGCACAAAGAGTTGATAAAAATGGGGAGACAAAGAAACAGACCCCAAACAAAAGAACAAGTAAACTTCAGAGCAAGAGCTAAAGGAGATGCAGTCAAATATTTTATCAGAGTTCAAAGTAATGATTATAAGGATTCTTAAGAACTTAGTGATAATTACAACAACATTAAACATGACATAAAGAACATATAAAGGGATCAGTCAGAAATAAAGAATATAATATCTGACATCAAGAATACACTGGAAGAAATAAATAGTAGATGGGATAAAGTAGAGGATCAAAGATTTTATCACCAATTTGGAAGACAAGGTAGAAAGAAACATTCAATCATGGCAGTAAAAAACATAAAAAGAATTAAAAAAAGAATAGTTTAAGGAATCTTTAGGACAATATGAAGCATAACAACATTTGCACCATAGGTATACCAGAAGGAGAAGAGAGAGAAAACTTCTCTAACCTGATAAAGAAAAAAAGCATGTAAGTCCAGGAAGCATATGGAATACCACAGAAGTTGAACCCAAAGAGACCCACACCAAGACACATCACAATTAAAAGGGTAAATATTTTTTAAAATATATTTTATTGATTTTTTACAGAGAGGAAGGGAGAGGGATAGAGAATTAAAAACATCGATGAGAGAGAAACATCGATCAGCTGCCTCCTGCACACCCCTACTGGGGATGTGCCCTCAACTAAGGTACATGCCCTTGATCGGAATCAAACCTGGGATCTTTGAGTCCACAGGCCAATGCTCTATCCACTGAGTCAAACCTGTCAGGGCTAAAAGGGTAAATATTAAAGACAAAGAAAGAATGTTAAAAGCCATAAGATAAAGATAGTTACCTGCAAGGATGCTCCCATAAGACTGTCAGCTGGTATCTTAACAGAAACATTTCAGATCAGAAGGAAATGGCACTAAATATTGCAAGTGATGAAAAGCAAAGACCTACTGCCAAGACTGCTTTACCCAGCAATGTTATCAGTTAAAATTAAAGGAAAAATAAAGAGATTATCAGGTTTAAAAAAAGCTAAAGGAGTTTGTTAACACAAACTGAGTATTATAAAAAATGTTAAAGGGCCTGCTTGAACAAGAAGAAAAAGAAAAAAGGAGAAGAAGAGGAAGAAGAAGAAAAGGAAAAAGGAGGAGGAGGAGGAGGAGGAGGAGGAGGAGGAGACCATCACTACCAGCAGAGGAACATAGTTAAAAATTAAGATGACAATAAATACATATATCAGTAATCACTATAAATGTAAATGCTTCAATCAAAAGATATAAAGTAATTGAATGATTAAGAAAGCAAGACCCACATATATGCTATCTTCAAAAGACCCATGTCAGAAAGAAAGATACACACAGACTAAAAGTAAAGGGATGGCAAAAGATATGTGATGCAAATAGAAATGAAAAAAAATCTGGTGTAGCAATATTTATATCTGACAAAATAGACATTAAAACAAAGATTCTAGCCCTAGCTGGCATGGACCTGTTGATTGGGCATTGTCCTATGCACTCAAAGGTTGCTAGTTCAATTCTTGGTCAGGCCACATGCCCAGGTTGGATGCTTGATCTCCAGTAGGGGGTGTGCAGGAGGCAGCAATTGATGTTTTTTTCTCACATTAATGATTCTCACTCCCTCTCCCTTCCTTTCGGTCTCTAAAGAATCAATAAAAAATATTTTAAAAATAAAAAGCTATAGTAAAAGACAAAGAAGGACTCTACATATGGATATAGGGAACAATCCAAAAAGAGGATATAACCCTTGATAAACATTTATGCACCCAACATAGGAGCACAGAAATATGTAAAGCTAATCTGGATGGACATAAAGGGAGAAATGAACAGTAATATAGTCCTAGTAGAAGATTTAACACCCCATTGACATCAATGGATAGATCTTCCAGACAGAAAATCAACAAAGGGAGAGTGGCCTTAAATGACACTAGATTAAATGTATTTAATTGATATCTTTAGAACATTTCACCTCAAAGTAGCAGAATATACATTCTTTCAAGTGTACATAGAATATTTTTTAGAATATACCACATGTTAGGACACATAACAAGTCTCAATAAATTTAAGAAGACTGAAATCATATCAAACATCTTTTCAGATCATAATGATATGAAACTAGAAATCAAGCACAAGAAAAAACTAAAAAACACACAAAGACATGGAGGAAAATAACTTATTACTAAACAATGAATGAGTTAACAATGAGATTAAGGAAGAAATCAAAAGCTATCTTGAAACTAATGAAAATGAGAACACAGAAACTCAAAATCTCTGGAACACAGTGAAAGCAGACCTAAGAGGGAAATTCACAGGAGTACCTCAAAAAATAAGAAATCAAATTTTATACTAAAAGGAACTGGAAAAAGAACAACAAATGAAGCCTAAAGTGAGCAGAAGACAGGAAATAATAGAGATGAAATAGAGTGAAAAAAACACACAATATAAAAGATCAACCAAACTAAGAGCTTATTTTTTCTTGAAAAGATAAACAAGATTGACAATCCCATAATCAGACTCATCAGGCAAAAAAGAGAGAAGGACCCAAACAAATAAAATCAGAAATGAAAGAAGAGAAGTAACAACTGACACAAAGAAATAAAAGAATTGTAGGAAAATATTACAAGCAACTGTATGTCAACAAATTGGACAATCTGGAAGAACAAAATAAATCCACAGAAACTTTATCTTCTGAAACTTTATCATTAAGAATCAGAGATTTTAAATAGATAGGTTACAACTAGTGAAAGTGAAACAGTAAAAAACAAAATAAAACAAAACAAAAACAAAAAAACTACCAACAAACAAAAGTCCTGGACCATATGGCTTCACAGATGAATTTTACCAAACATTCAAATAAAAACCAACACCTATTCTTCTCAAATTATTCCAAAAAATTCAGAGGTGGGAAGACTCCCAAGCTCATTTTATGACTCCAATATTATCCTAATTTCAAAACCAGATATGCTCTAGTGCAGAGTTGTTTCTCATCCTTAAAAACCCATATTGATATTTAAAATAGCTACTAAGTTGTCGTTTTTACTCTTACACGGTTCTCTTCACTTTTTTTTTAAATTTTGTTTTATTGCTTATAGTATTACCACGGAAATCCTCACAGGGACTCAGCAGTGCCCCATGCCTTCTGGGGACATTTAACCAGTCCCCTGGAGGACTCCCTGTCTTTAGACAATTATTTCACAGCAAGGAAGAGAACAATTGCCTGAGGTTTTCAAAGAGAGTCAAATTCACTGGAGCCAGTATACATGTCAGAGATCTATGGAGCTGCCACAGGTCAGTTAGGCACAGAGCTTTCATCTAGAAAGACTGCTCTGTCTTGCACTAGAGTATATACATGCGACCAAAAATCCTATATTCCAGATGACAACGAATCCGACCTCTGAAATGAACTAGCTCAATATTTCTTGGTAAGAATAGACTTTTACTATAGGAGAGAAATTTTAAAAAACTGCTGACTAGAGTTGTATTTTAAAAGGCATACACATTGCACTGCATTCATCAAATTATTTAACTCTTAAACTTAGAAAGATTTGCATCTATTTCACAGGGCTGGTGTCAACATTGATTTTAACTTTTCACTGAATACATCAATAAACTTCAAAATAGAAAAAAAAACAGATAGAGACACTACAAGGAAAGAAAATCATAGGCCAATATCCCTGATGCACATAAATGCTATAATCCACAACAAATATTAGCAAACTGGATACATCAGTACAATAAAAAGATTATACACCATGATCAAGTGGAATTTATTCTGGAAATGCAAGGTTGGTACAATATCCAAAAATCAACAAATGTAACATACCAAATAAGCAAATAAAGGGTTAAAACTACATGATCACATCAATAAATGCAGAAAAAGCATTTAATTAAATCCAGCAACCATTTGTGATAAGAACTCTTAGCAAGATGGGATAGAGGTATTATACTTCAATGTAATGAAGGCCATATATGAAAAACCTGCAGCCAACATCCTTGCCAAAGCAATCAGACAAGAAGAAGATAGAAAAAAGCATTGAAATTGGAAAGGAAGAAGTAAAACTGTCATTAGTTGCTGATGACATGATACTGTATATAGAATACCCTAAATATTCCACCAAAAACCCACTAGAACTAATAAATGAATTTATTAAAGTAGCAGGATACATAGTAAATATCCAGAATTCAGCTGCATTTTTTATACCCTAATAATTAACTATTAGAAAGAGAAACTGAGAAAAAATCCCACTTACAACTGTTTAAAAGACACACACCTAGGAATACATTTAATCAAGGATGTTAAAGACATATACTCAGGAAATTATAAGACACTGAAGAAAGATATAAAAGAAAATACAAATAAGTGGAAGCATATACCATGTTCATGGATAGGAAGCATTAACATCATTAAAATATTAATACTACCTAAAGCAATTTATATATTCAATGCAATTTGTATCAAGATACTAATGGTGTATTTCACAGAATGAGAACAGGTATTCCAAAAATTTATATGGAACCACAAAAGACTCCGAAAAGTCATAGCAATATTTAGAAAGAAGAAAAGTTGAAATAATCACGCTACCTGATTTCAAACCAGTAGTTAAAATAGCATGGTACTGACATAAAAACAGACATATAAATCAATGGAACAGAATAGAGAGCTCAGAAATAAACCCATACCTTGATGGTCAATTATTATTTGACAAAGGTGCCAAAAACATACGAAGGGGCAAAGATAGTCTATTTAATAAATGGTGTGTGGGAAATTGCATAAAAAGAAACTAAACCAACTTCCTACACCATACACAAGAATAAACTCAAAATGGATTGAAGACTTAAATATTAGACTCAAACCCATAAAAATCCTAGAAAAAATATAGGCAGTAAAATCTTGTTCATTTCTCATAGCAATATTTTTCTGATCTATCACCTTGGTCAATGGAAAAAAAGAAATAATAAACGAATGTGACCACAAAAAACTAAAAAGTTTTTGTACAGCAAAGGAAATTATCAACAAAAGAAAACAAATAACCCCTGAATGGAAAAACATATTCACTGATATATCTGCTAAGGGGTTAATATCCAAAATTGATAAGGAACTTATAAGACTCACCCTCCCCACAAAAAATAAACAATCCAGTTAAGAAATGGACAAAGAACCTGAATAAATACTTCTCCAAAGAGGACATATAAATGCCATGTAGACATTCTATGAAAGGATGTTCAACATTACTAATCATAAGAGTAAGACAAATTAAAACCACAATGAGATATCACCTCACACCTGTCAGAATGGCTATCATCAATAAATCACCAAATAGGTGCTGGCAAGGTTGTGGAGAAAAGGGAACCCTAAGGCACTGTTAGTGGGAATTAAGACTGGATAGCCACTGTAGAAAACAGCATAGTTACCTCAAAAAGTTAAAAGTAGAACTGCCTATGACTCAGAAATTCCACTTCCCGAAATATATCCAAAGAAACCTGAAACACTAATTTGAAACAATGTATGCACCCCTCCATTTATTGTAGCCTTATGTACAATTAGAGGCCCGATGCATGGGATTTGTGCACTTGGGGTGAGGGGGTCCCTCAGCCCAGCCTGCGCCTCCTTGCAGTCAGGGAGCCCTCAGGTGATGTCCCACTGACGGCTTAGGCTTGCTCCCTGTCATTCAGACATCTTTAGTGCTGCCGTGGAAGCGGGCTTCTGGGCTTCTAGCTGAGCAGAGCTCCCCCTGTGGGAGTGCACTGACCACCAGGGGGCATTTCCTGCATTGAGCATCTGCCCCCTGGTGGTCAGTGCACATCATAGTGATAGGTCGTTGGTCCATTCAGTTGATTTGCTCCATAGGGGACGTGAAACAATAAATATTATATTACTCTTTTACTATATACTAGTAGGATAGCGAAGATTTGGAAGTACCTATCATAGATGAGTGGATAAAACCCCATGGTACAAACATGGCTGGGTGTCTCAGTTGGTTGGAGCATTGTCCCATACACCAACAGATATTGCGTTCAATTCCTGGTCAGGGCACATACCTAGGTTACAGGTTTGATCCCAGGGATCAGGATGTTTACAGGAAGTAACTGATAGTAACTGATAGATATGTTTCACTTCAATGTTTCTCTCTCTCTCTTTCTCTCTCTCCCTCTCTCTCCCCCTTTCTCTGCAAAACATATCCTGCCCTAGTTGGTTGGCTTGGCTTGGTGAATAGAGCATTGGCCCATGGACTAAAGGGTCCCAGGTTTGATTCTGGTCCAGGCATGTACCTGGGTTGCAGGTCCTCCCTGGCCCGATTCCTCCTCCCTGGTTAGGGCTCATGCAGGAGGGAACCAACTGATGTGTTTCTCTCACATTGATGTTTCTATCTTTCCCTCTCACTTCCACTCTCCCTTCTAATCTCCCTAAAAATCAATGGAAAAATATCCTTGGGTGAGGATAAATAAATAAATAAATGTAAACTGATGAAGGATATCTATAAAAGCCTACAGTGCACATTTAATTGTGAATGCTAAACAATTTCCATTAGAAGATCAAAGCAAGTGTGCCTACGACCACTGCTTCAATTTGCCATTTTCCCAGAGGTCTTATTAAGCATAGTAAAGATGAAAAAAGAGCAATAAACCCTATAACAATTGGAATTAAAGGAAGAAGTCATTATTCCTATATGATATATTATTTATACAGAAATTGCCAAATTATTAGAATTATCAATAGAGATTAGCTAATTTGGGATATAAGATTGTTATACAAATGTCAATTGTATTTTTGACATTCTAAATAGTAACTGACATATTTAGAATAAGATACATGAGTGAGAAGGGATATATTTATAAAAAAAGCAAAACTATAAAATGTGTAACAATAAAACAAGCAAAAGGGCAAGACTTTTGTGCAGAAATATGTAAAACGTTAATGAAAGTTATTAACAACACCTAAATAAATGAAATGCCATATCACCACACCATTTTCATAGACACGATATATATTAAAAATATCGCTCTCGCTGGTTTGGCTCAGTGGATAGAGTGTTGGACTGCGGACCAAAGGGTCCCAGGCTCTATTCCGGTGAAGGGCATGTACCTGGATCGCAGGCTGATCCCCAGCTCAGGGCGTGTGCAGGAGGCAACCAATGGATGTGCTTCTCACTGTCTTCCCCTCTCTCTCCCACCCTCTCTCTAAATAAAAAAACAAATATAAAATCAATTGTCTTCAAATAGACCTCTTCAATATTATGTCATTCAAAATTTTAACAGGTTATTTTCATGAAACTTGACAAACTTATGCTAAAATTGATATACAATTTGAAAGCCTCAAGAATAGCCAAGACATTACTAACAGAGAAAAGTAAAGTGCAGAGAGTTTATCCTGTCAGACATTGACTTATTTTAAAGACATTTAATACAATAGTTATATTTATATCTGCTACAGCATAGTGTTGACATTGTTATATTTGAGGTAGAAATAAAGGAGAACAGAGAGTCAGGAAAGCCTACCAGATTTTATCTACATAAATCCTATATCTGGCAAGTGGTCTTGCAGACCAGTGGAGAAAGAAACTATTAAATAAGTGTTTTGGGAGATGGAGTATCCCCAAAAGGCAATGGATTCTTTATCTCACACACAGAATACATTTCAGATGAATTAAACACCTATCACAGTAAAAACTTTAAAATTCACAGAAACTATATGTTGTGTGTCTATGTAATTCATAGCACACTTAGAAAATGTACCACCAAATGAACAGTTTGATAAGCCTCCAAATGACTGCTCTGCTTGCCAATATTTGGGTAAAGGAAAGAAGGCAGGAAGAGAGACAGGCAAGCATGTTCTACTTCTACAGTCCCATAGAAGCCCTGAAATATATTTTCCAAATAGAGAAGGGCACATTTATAAGAAATCAGGCACTAGTTCTCTGACATTTATCACATATGGGGCTGTGTGTTTCATGGCATTTCTCTAATTTAATTCATTATTCTTGGATGTGCATCAATTCTTATCTCACAATACAACTATTACACATTTTGACCTAAATTTTCTTTTTCTAGATTCACTTGTAAGACCAAAGTACCATATTTTTCTGTGTATAAGACGCCCCCCACTTTTCCAACCCAAAATTAAGAAATCAATATTTTAAATATTTTGCTGGTTCTCCTTTTAAGGCCTTTTTTTTTTTTTTTTTTTTGGCATCTTAAGGAGTTGTTCTTCCTGTTTTCTCCACCGTCTGATCATACACTCAGTGGCAGGAGGTCTGAATTTTCTCTCTGCAGCTCTGTTTCCATGCTCTTTTGCAGAGCTGATTACATTCAGTTTGAATTTTGCAGAGTAAGGCAATCGCTTACCAGTATTTATCTTTTTATTTTTTGACATCTTTATGGGCTCAGAATGCTCCAGTCCCTGTTGCATCTGTGCACTCTCCACCTTCACCTCCAATTAGGGCATCAGCTGATGTCAGTAACAATAAGGCTCATGACTGAAGGAAGCCTGTTTGACAAGGTGTGGGCAGCCATGCATCCTCTTTAGCTAACTTCCATGTGTAAGATGCCCTTAAAATTTCATTCTAATGAGTTTAGAAAAAAATAGTATGTTATACACGGAAAAATATGGTAGCTTGTCTTCAATGCTAATCTTAGCATATGTCTTTGTTATGTTTTTAAAAAATTAATAGTTTTACAATATACAAAATTAATAGTTTTATCATATACAAAATAAATAACCAGATTATACATAAAAAGTTAACCATTTACATGAAATAAACATTCATATTTCAAGACGTCTTTGCTATCTTTAAGAAAATTTTACTATAGATAACCTTCCCTTTGAAAATGATTGTTGGCTCCTTTTATCAGAGGCTGCCATTTTACCTGGAAATAAAAGATTTTGCTAGACAGTTTCTTTTTTATTACAACTCTTGTCAAAAATTAAAGTATAAACTTCCTAGTAAAAATAAGAGCCACAACTTCTACTTTGCTCCTGGCATAAACTCAAAAGGACAATTGGTATCATTTGTAAGCTAATTAAAACATATCAAAAATAAAGCTGGGGGAAAACTTTTGGTTCCAATTCAATCTGCTTTGAGTTGGCTTTGGATGATAGTGTCAGTGGAGATAATTGCCCCTATTGCCAAGTTGATGTTTATGTTCTTTCCCAAAAAGAAAAGAACACCATAGAACAAATTAAGGGTGATTAGCAGTAAAAGTAAGTAATCACCAATAATTTCAATAAATTTACATGGGCTTTTGAGAAAAAAAGAGCTTTTTTTTTTTTTTTTTTTTTAGGATCCTGGTTTTGTCACTTGCTAGTTGTTGGACCTAGTAGGGTACAGTGTCTCTACACATAAATTTCCTCATTGTAATACTTTACTGAAAAGTTGTTATGGGCATGAGAGATAATATATGAAGTGCCAACCATTGTGTCCAGGATAGGGGTGGTTTTGAATAACTGATACCATTTATTATTATTAAAAAGTATTTGACAGGCGATTGCCACTTGCTGATCATTATAATTGAAATAATGTAACCATATTCTTAGGACTTAATCTGATATTAATTTGCATGATATTAAACTGTGACTAAGTATAATAAGATTTGAATGTTCTGGCTAGGGCATAGGCTAGAAATAGTTTGAAGTAGTTTTTGAGAATAGATTGATAATTCTCAGGCTCACTTGCTTCTTATTTATGAGATCTCCTGGTAACTAAGAGTGCACAAATGTTGCCTTTTCTTACATTTTAAATTCAGAAACAAATCTATATCTAGTATTTTAATAGGAATAGATATCTGAATCATAGTAAGAACAAAATAAGTTTGATACATTATAACACTAACATTAAACAATAACTCACATGTTGTAGCAGGATTTGAAATGCTTTTCAGTTTTCTTTTTAAAATTATGATTTAATAATTTATGCTCCCCAGGCATGCAGCCCTGGGAAATTTCTAGCCCAGGGCCTTTTAGCTTTGCAGAAAGTCAACTAAATGATTTTCATGAAATTTTCCACAGGGAAATAATTTCAAATTTGCTTCCCATGACACTCAGAAGCTTCTCCTTTATGTTTTATGTTTAAAGCATATAAAATTACATAACATTATACTAAATTATTTCATCAAAATGGCACATTTAAAATTAAATAGAAAACATGTACTAATTGGTTGATTTTGTGGGTTATCGACGTTATGCTTCTTCCATGGGCCTGAGTAATGAAGTGATAGTAATTCAGTATTGGGAGAAAAAAAAATATATATGTGATGTTCAGACTAACACTGCATTACACAATTTGTAAGTGTGACTCTCTAAAATATATTGATGTGCTATTATATACACTAAGGTGTTTTTTTTATTATCAGAGTGCACAAAATTCAGATTTCATACTTTGTCAGCTTTTATCCAGTGGAGTGCTGATAAATGTTTTCCTGGTTCTCAAGAAAAATAGCTGCTGTTTATAGCTGATTTCTGCTGTGTAAAAACTCTTATCATGGCTGACTTAAAGTTATTAAAGTGAATTTGCAGAATTGAACACCAGATTAGGAAGACATGCAGACAACTGGCTTTCCTGAGCTAGAAAGAACTCACTCAAGCACACCTCTACAGATTCTCCATGTGTTATTGATATCATTAAAAATAATGAAATTAAATCCAGTTTATATTGAGTGCCTATTATGAACCAGATCTATTTGATATTGATGATATCCCTCTAACTATACAATATATATGCTATATGTTAATTTATTTATTCCCTGTCTTTATCTTTTTTAATTAAAGGCCTCATGAAGTTAAGGACTTTTTCTTTTTGATTTATTTTGATTTCTTTGGGCCTAGAATGATAGCTGACACATTGTAGGTGATGAATAAAGATTCGTTGACTTAAATGAAGGAGATTTAATTTCTTTCTTCAACAAGCTTACAGTCTATTGTTGCAGAAAGACCACAAAAACTAAGCGATGCTTTGAAGAGGTGGAGAAATCACAGCTTTATTAATCACGCGCGGACTCCGGGATTAATCCAAATCAGAGAGAACCTTGCTTTATAGGTGCCCCTCGAGTTCATTGATTTGCAAATACACTCCCTCCCCCCAAGGCCCTGAAGGGAGAACTCCCCTCATCCACCCTTCCCGCAGATACAGGGCTCAAAAACAAGGCTCCCTCGCCCCACCTACCAGGGGACAGGGCTTTGTTTGGTTTAATGGCCTTGCAGAACCAGCCTTCTTCCTCACTATCAGAAAAGGAAACAAAATGTTATTTAAGATAAAAACAAATTAGCATATATTATAATCATAAGCTTTAGTATTTGTCTAAAGTTGAAAATTACATTGTAATAAATTCCATAGTAATATGATTTATATCTCTAACAAAATTTGTATTTTATTGAGTTATTATATGTTGAGCGTGATGATAGGATGCTTGTTTCATGGTAGTCATGTGCTGTGAATTACATGTGTTACTGCATTTATTTATCATTATATTATTTAAAATATGTACTAATTTTACCTTTCCACTTTATAAATGAGAAAACTGCAGTCCCAAATAATTTAGTACATTGCTGAAGTCAACAACCAATACCTGTCAGGCTCCATTTCGAATCCAAGTTTCTCTGATTATGCAGTCTATGCTCTGAATCTCTAGTCATTCTTTTAAACACACGTTTTCCTCTTTGTTGTTTTAAAATAGTCTTGGAGAAGTCACATTTTCATTGTGATGTTTCTCATTGTGCCAATGCAAGATCACTAATTAGGATTGTTTTTAAAAGTAGCGACAGGGTCTCTACAAAGTGCTGCAAATTGGCCACAGGATTTCAGTGAAGTCATTGCAAGCTGTGAAAGGAGGAAGTCGTAAACAATCTTTTCTTGAGGTTGGGGAACCCACTGGCAAGCTGTGTAGACATTAATGATGCAGTTCCCTTTAGGTGTTTTAGGACCTGTGGTAAAAATAGGATAATTATACATTTTTTATGCCAACTACTGCTTATTTTCTTGTCTAGTACCTATACAACTTTCATACGGTAATTTACCCAATGTCTTTACCTGATTTTCATAGCCTTCCTGAGTCTGCTGCTCACTGGTTTATTACTTTTGGCAAGTAAATGGTGATATTAATAATACAGCCTCATAGAGTTGAGAGAAGTATATAAGATGATCCATGTAAAGTGTTTTAAATATATCTGGAACATGATGAATGCTTTTATATATTAGTTTTTATTGTTGTTTTGAAGAGTATTGGAGAGACCTAAGTTAAAAAAGAATAACATTTCCTAAGTTAGGTGACAGAGTGCTATTCTTTTGTTCAGAAGTATAATGTCATTTTAGGGATTGGGGTACAACAATGAATGAGATGTACACCAGGACACAGTAAAAATTCTTTCCTCACTAATATCTTCTCCCAAGTATACCAATTAACCAGCACTTCACAAGTTTCTCTTTTAAAATATACCCCCACTGTCCTTCAGATGTTTAATTACTATCACACATTAGCTCTCTTCCTAATTTTCATTTCAAATTAGTTTTATTTCTTAGTAGAACATTATCTTTTGTAATAGCACATAAACAAAATGCAGGAAAAAAATCATATTATCATGTCTTCTAAAATGTTATTTAATAGATTCTTTAATAAAGTTGCCGAATCAGAAATTCAGAGGAAGCAAAGGGAAGCAATAGACCTATGAAGTATGTTTCTTCTGATGGCATCGAGTTTTTAATTATTACCTTTCCTTATTTTACTTCATATCTGTCTAGGTTCTAGGTAAACTCCCATTTGCAATCGTGTACATATTTCATAGAGTATATTAATGAAGGTTCTCAACTCTTTAAGTCAGGCGTTACTAAGCGTTGGATAACTAAATTACTGAAGTTCAAGTAGGTTGTGCTCTGGAGACACAAAAAGGCACTGTATAGCCATTGATTTCTCAATTCATTTTTATTCTTTCGTACAGCAAATATTTAGCTGCGTAGTTTCTCAATACCTCTGTCAAAATGCCAGGGATTTAGCTGTAAACAAACCAGAAAAAAAGTCCTGCCTCCACCCTCCATGGAGCTTATATTGAATTGGGAAGAGACAGATAGACAATACATATATAATTAATTTAGATAGTGATAAATTCATGGAAGATTAATGAAGCAAGTAAAGATAGATTTTTTTTTTGGTGGTGCAGAATTTGCTATTTTATATAAGGCAGGAAAGCTCATGGATAGACTGGCATCAAGGTTAACTCCCAGGTTCTTAGTGTGAACAAATGGAAGACTGGATACCATAGGAGAACTACTGAATTTTGTATTGGACTATGTTCAGTTTGAGATGCCTCAGAGGGAGTGCTATGATGAATTAAAAATGTGTATATCTCTTTCCATCACCATTGATTCCCCCTTTGCCCTCATCTATGTCCCCCGACCTCCCTATCCGTCTTGTAATCACCATACTGTTATCTGTGTCTATGAGGTTTTTTTTCTTTGCTTAATCCCTTCACTATTTTTTCACCCAGCCTCCCACCCCCTCCACTCCAACAACTGTCAGTCAGTTTTCTGTACCTGTGAGTCTGTTTTTTGTTTTGTTTGTGATTATTATGTTCATTAGGTTCCTCAGAGGGTAAAGGGGGAGATAAATGATGATGGAAGAAGACCTGACTTGTGGTGGTGAACACACAGTACAGTAAATGGATGATGTACTATAGAAGTATACACCTGAAACTAAGTAACTTTATAAACTAATATCACCACAATAAATTCAACACAATTAAAAAAGATGAAAAGGTTCCTATCTTTTCTAAAAACGCATATTTTAAGAAGTCCCTTCTTAAACCTTAATTTTCAGTGTCAGTTCTTATATTTAAAGGCAATTATTTACTATTGAACTTAGAATTAAAAAAAAAAATCAGTTCCCATTAATAGAAGAGACAAACCCACGAACCTTGAAAACGAGAATTAGTGAGGTTACAGAAAGTATTGGTGTTTGGAACGCTAGAGGGCAGCAGTATCACAGAAATACAAAATGAGTCTAGGAAGCATTCTCAGTAAGACATTTTGTTTGGGTGTATTTGTCTCTAACTCACTGATGCTGGCAATAGAGTCTCCAGTAATAAAAGTAAACAAGGCATAACCTTTGCATTGAAGACCTTTTATATAAAAATAATTTATTTCAGTTTATGAAGATCCAGAGAAGATAAAATGTAGCTTGGGGGGTTTCTATAGTATTTGAAAACAAAAGTATAAAGACAGTTGTATCGGGGGTCAACTCTGGGGCATATTTTTCTCCGGATGCCTTTGTCAAAATCATGCTGGCAACGATGAATTGCATCCGGATAGAGAAGAGTGAAGCCCAGGTCATCCAGTTCAAATTTGCTATTCCTCCCAAGGGCTGGGCTGCGGCTTTGGTATATGTGCCTCCTAAGAAAGGTGACATTGCTGCTTGAGGCCCTACTTAAATCAGTCGTAGCAGTGGGGCCTGTGAGGTCGTGAGTGATTGAGTCTGGAATGGCAATCTTCCTTTCATCAGGGAATAGAGGAGGAGGCAAGAAATAAAACAAGCAATAAATAGTGCATAAGGAAGAAAGTGCAGAGTTGAAGTAAAACTAATAAAGCTTTAGAGTCTGCCGAAAGGGATAAGAAAAAGAACAATTTACTTATTTTAATAGCAGTGAAAGAGACACACAACTGATATAAAATTGGCAGTATATCTATTTTTTTTTAGAAATGGAATAGATGATGATATGGATAAGTAAACTGTCAGGAGCTAACATACTAGATTTATGTTTGGGGGGAGAGTGATTATCTCTTGGAGAAATTCATTACCTATTATCACAAAAGATGATGTGATAAATAAATTAAAAAGTGTATGGGTATGAGAGAGGGACAGACACACACACACAGAGAAACAGAATATCTATTTCAGGTACTGGGTTATCCTCTGTTAAACTGCTGTTTATAGATAAAGTACAGTCAATTAGGGTGTTTCTTGACAATGGTATTTAAAAATATGATGCTCATAGAATAATATTATTATGTGTCAAAAGTTTCTCTGTGGGATAGAGAAGGATATAAATGTTTATATATTTTTATAGGGATACAAGAAAAATGGATTATAATTTATTTTCTTGAAACCTTGAATGAAGTGGGTTAAATGGAATAAAAAACGATTAAGGCACATGCTTACAAAGTACCATAAATACAACTCATTGTTGGCACCTATATCAAGTTCTTCTTTCATCATTACTTCATTCACCTGTGAGATCAATCTTTTCTCCTTTCAGCCACAGTCTCCTATCTCTTGTAGATAAAGGACTTTGTCTGTAACATCAGTTATTGATGCATTTAGTTCCACTTTTTCTTTCTTGGATCACTGAAGCCATCCTTCCATCTTTACTTCCATCCTTTATTTAAGTCCTCTTTCCCTCCTTCTCTCTTTTCCTTCTTACCTCATTCCCTCCCTCCTTCCTTTTTTTCTTTCCTTACACTTTCCCTCCCTTCCTCTTGTTTTCTTGGATTCAATGAGTATGTGTTAAGCTCAATCTATGGCAGGCACTACCCTAGATGGTAAGATTAGAGAGCTGAAGAAGACACATAGGACCTACCTCCAAGAAACTCAGGTGCAGTGAGATAAATATGAGAACAAATAAAGTGCTAGTGAATAAAAGTTGTATCTAAGGAATTTGTATTTTTTTTTAATTTTAAAGCTCATAACTCAAAAGTAGAATATTTAATCCTATTTCACTTTACATCTAATCTAATCTAATCTAATCTAATCTAATCTAATCTAATCTAATAAAAGAGTAATATTGAAATTGACCATTTCTCCAGGATGCCTAAGCCATGCCCACCAGCCAATCAGAGCAGCTATATGCAAATTAACCTAGCCAAGATGGAGGCTGGCAGTCACGGAGCAAGAGTAAACAGCAGGCTTCTGTTGCACCAGGAGTAAACTGTCTGCCTAGGCCGGCTGGGCCTCTCTCTGTTCACGCAACATGGTTGCAATTATAGAAGCCATGGAGCTGAACCAAACAGGAGGCTTCCGTTGCACCAGCGATGGAGGAAACTGCCTGCCTAGGCCGGCTGGGCCTCTACTAAGGCAACATTCTTTCAATTATAGAAGCCACAGAGCTGAAGCCAACAGGAGGCTTCGTTTCCTGCCTAGGCCTGGGCTTAAAGCAATAGTGTATCAATTATAGAAGATAAATAAACCCCAGAAACCTGCTTCCAGCCAGCTTTGCTGGGACATTGGGTTAATGGGAGCTGTGGGCAGCCTGAAAGCCTGAAAATGCCCCTCAACCCGTCACCCAGGCTGCCCAGGCACCCCAGTAGGGACCCGAACCCTGAAGGGACTGTGGGCAGCCTGAAAACAGCCCTCAGCCCCACACCCAGGCTGGCCACACCCCAATGGGGTGAGGGTCTACACTGGGGGGCTTGGCCAGCCTGCAAACAGCCATCAGCCCCTCATCCAGTCTGGCCAGGCACACCAGCAGGTGGACATCCCTCGAAGGGTCCCAGACTGAGAGAGGGCACAGATTAAGCTGAGGGACTTCCTGAGTGCACAAATTTTTGTGCACTGGGCCCCTAGTATATATATGATAAAAGGATTAGAAGAGTGAAATGATACACATGAAAATTCATAATTATTAAATAGTGAATAGGTTGCATGAAGCATTTATGTTGCTGTATCCAAAATTGCCATGCTGCCACTTTATTTCCACTCTTCATTATATCTTTTTCATGTTTTTATAGGACACTTACATTAGATATTTTCTTATGAATCTTATTTCACTTCAAGTTCCTTTGTGTCACCTTCATTACTAGATTTCTTCCTCAACTAATATAGCTAATAGAGCTTTTTTTTTTCAGTGAATAATTGAGTTATTGTTCTCCCCTATCTATTTTTCCACTAGTCAATACAATATAGAACGCTTTCAGTGTTACTACTTAGCTACAACAGAAGGTTATAATACATAGAATTTCTTAAAATAATTTTAGCACCAATTTTTCAATATAATATTTTTTTAGATCTTTGTTCCATTTTGGAAATATATTTTCAATATTTAAAATTTCTCATAATTAGAATTTACAAAGGTTAAACATTTTCAGAAGACAACTACATTACATAAATATATTAAAGGAAATGTCCTATAATTTACTCACTCCCTTGGTAAATCTGGGCCATTATAACCAAGAATGTGAATCCCATATAAAATACTAGTGTCTTCTTACTGATACCTATCCCACTACCATTAACATTCTGCTTTCCTGTTCCATCATTGTTAAAATTAGTATAAACTGTCTTCAGGTTTCCAGTCTGGCATGGAAAGAGCTTATAAATTGCCACTTTATCCTAACAATAAGAAATGTTGAAAAATGGAAAATATCAACAACTCTCCTTAAATTCATCAGAGAAGTGAAGGCACAAAGCAAACTGCTGCCCCCAGATTGGAAAGACAAGACAGGCAGATACAGAGAATCACAACTTACCAGAATACAAACACACTAGCAGAATTGTTATTATTGCTCTTGATATCATAATTCTGAAATAGTTCTGCACTCACACACAGGGCTGGATTGCCAAATCAGATTAACAGGAGTCAGAGATCTTACCTGATATCAATGTTCGCTACACAATAATGAGGATGAAGGCCATGAGAAGGCTTGGATGAGGTAGAGAGGGGGCTGAGACATCAAGCATAGTTCACATGTTTCTTCCTTCCCATGTCAGATATGCCCCTCTGGCCCAGAAAGGTGAAGTCTCTAAGTGTGCTTTTCAAGCTCTTCATACTGCAGGGAGAACCACAATTATGAAATATCTCCATTTTATAGCCCAGAGAATTGCATAGTGCACATGACAACCTTCAGGAGTTATGTCTCCTAGATCCTGAGTCTTATTCACTGTAGGTAATCCTTACCCAGGGATATATGGGAAATTTATAAAATGTAAGGATATTTCAGAGATAAAGTTTTTTCTTTCTAGTATATATTAAAAGTCTATTTACCCAGCTGCCCAACTGACAAGGAGTTTAAATTTATTGGTTCACCTGCTTCTTTCCTTTTCGCCAATGTTATGTCTTCCATGAAGGAGGTGAAAGGATCCCAGTATACTCTATTTTTTTTAACATTTTATTGATTTCAGAAAGAGGAAGTGAGAAAGGGAACAAGCTATAAAGAGAAATAAACATCTACAATGAGAGAGAACATTGATCAGTTACCTCCTGCACACCCTCTATTGGGGACCAACCCCGCAATCCAGGCACGTGCCCTGACTGGGAATCGAACCATGTTGGTTGATGTTCAACTACTGAGCCACACTGCGAAGTCTAGTTTACTCTTTTAACTTCTGCACAAATTTATAACTACATTGTAAGAGAAACACATAGACCAATGTATCTTATGTACATTACCAAAGATTGCTTTGGATAAGGCTGAAAGAGAGTAGTAGCTCATTTGTGCTTCATAGCAGCCATGTGTTTATTAAGCTGTCTTCTTCGCACTAATGAAATTGAGGCTTGGATAAAATTTAGAGGCTAATGAATTTGCACAGCTAGTGAGCAGTCAAGGAGCCACTAGGCTAGGACCTAAGTCTTGTGTCTCTGTGTCCAAAGTTTTTTTTTTTCTTTTTAGCTCGAGCTACCTCACCAGACAGTGAAGTGTGGTTCTTTCCTGAGATCCATTTGCTTCTGCTGATTGTGTATTTGTAACAAAAAGTGATATGATGGCTGGTAAAACAATCACGGAAACAGTTGTTTTTGTTTGTTTGTTTTTGTTTTTTAATCCCTTTTCAAATTCCTAGTCTGACATTTCACTGTGGCAATCACAATTGGATTTGGGAAGAATAAGGTGAAGAATAAAGATAGGAGAATTCTTTGAAGAGTTTATAAAATTAGAATAGGAGAAATTGAGAAATTCATTTTATTCAAATCATTGTTATAAACTCCTTCTCAAACTCATCACAAACTGGTATCCATATGGATTGAAAACTGAACAATAAATAAAAGGAATAGCCACTGTTTCCTGATATGACTGCCAAGTTTGACACTCAAAAACAATAGGGGTGAGTGTACGTATGAACAACATCAAAGTGATAAGAGTTAACTAACTAGCTTAATTAGATAGACAGGAGTGGGGGTGGGGTCCAGGAAGGATGGAGGCATTTCTGGCCTGAGCACTTATAATAGCCTTAAACCAAGGACAGAGGTATCTCTGACCTGAGTAGCTAGGAGAGCCACAAGGGGTAATAAAACATCTCCGGCCAGGGCAACTGGGAGAGGGTCCATGGGAGAGGAAAGCATAGATGGGAGCTTGGAGATGCCAAAATGCTTATCTTACTGGTACAGAGGATAAAGAAATGCCACAGGATAAGGGGGGAGGAAGACATACATTCGCAGAGGAAAAGAAGTCACAGGGTAATGGGAAGAAAGAAACATTTTCATAGAGGATGGAGGAATGTTGCAAGATAAGGGGAGAGAAAGAGGAAGATCATGTGGGCTTTGAGCATTGAAACTAATACCATGCAGTAGAATGACCAACGAGGAAAGCACAGGGGTCCCAAATTAGAGAAAGGGACCAATTAGAAAAGGTATTGTTCAGTCCAAGAGCAGCCTTTATACACTGGAGACTAAGAGACTCAGTAGATTTAAATTTCCTAGATTTTTTTTTTCATTAGAGAGAGTGAGAGCAGGCTTTTCCCTTTTGGGGGCCCCTACCCAGAGGGTCCCTTTTGGGGACATTCCTGCCCAGATGGAGTTTGTATATGCTCCCAATAAATGTCTACATTTTTATTAAAGAAATCTGTTAATCCATGAATTTATTCTTCAACTTCGTCAGACAAGTACCCATGAGAAATAACGTTTGCACCCCGAGCCCCACATTTAAAAAGTCAATCTTTAACGTTTGTGAAAAGCATCAGGAACTGCAACAATCAAGTCATATTCCACAAGGATTAAAAAGATATACAATCATAGATTAAGGGAGAATAAAAATGCATGGGATTGTCTCCAAATTTTCTACACTCTAATTTCTTTTAGGATAATGTTCCATCTTACTACTCATTTTTATGTTCCTAATAACTAGTATAATGTCTGGCTCATGGCAGACTGTCAATCAGTTTTTGTAGTACTGGAATCTTCTTAGCAGTTGTGTTTTCATGTGGGTTTTCTCTCATAGGAGAAGGCACAAGCCAGCCAATAGCCTTATGTGATTATTCACAAAGAAAGTGAAGGTACAGTGGTTTAATAAACTTTTAAATCACTTTCCTAGCTGCAAGTTTTGTTCACTTTCCCCCTAATGTCTTAATTATAAATGAGCACTTTGAGTTTCCAAAAATATTATCTTATATACCTTTTAAACCTAATAAAAAAATCAATGACATTTCTTACATTTGTGTAGTAAATTATAAATGATTTCCTTTAATTTCTACAAGCAACTGAGGTAGAGGTAGTATTCCTTTTTTTGATACCAGGAAACCAAGGTTTTGATATGCTAAATGACTTGCCTAGTACCATGGAATTCTAGCTCTCAAATATAGGTTTTGTACATTATTATAAGTAAGATACTGAAGGCAGTTTTATTGTTAAAATTAAAAGTTATACTTGCTTATTGTATTGGAAATTATAAAACATATCTAAAGAAGATAATTAAGTTATCCATAACCTCACAGTTTGAGATAACTGCTAACACCTTTATATATTCCTTCCAGTATGTTTCCTATGTGTATGTATAAAATTTTACAGCTAAAGATCATACAATATATTCTATTTTGTGCTTAGTCTCTTTATGTCTATATTAGCTCAGTTTGGAACTTTTGACTAAACCTCTGTAGGCAATTTTTTGTTACTATGGGGTCTAGAATAATAACTCCTTGATTATTATACAAAAGAGATGAGCGAGAAGGCTTTGCATTTCAGAGCTAAGTACTATCACTACATAGTGTAGCTTACTATGTGTCGGGCATTATTCCGAGTGCTTTACATGCATAATTAATTTAACCCTTACATCAACCCTATAAGGTAAGTAATGTTGTTATCACCATTTTGCATAGGCAAAACCCAGCACAGGTTGGTTAAGTATCTCCCATCATTCACACAGCTAGTAAGTAAAAGACTTGGAAGTTGAATCTGAGCTAAATGTAAAATCCCATGTTGCCTCTCAGAGTCTTGAATCTCTCTTCTAGGACAATGCTCAGATTGGAGTAAGTGAATAACTGTGTGGAGGACTAACAGCTTTGTGGTTTTAATGTGGGTCACCTGTGGCCTAGTCCAAGCTGGAGAGAGTGGAGTAGCTGGCAGAGTAGTCCTCCTTCAAGAAATTGTGGCTAGGGAGCTCAGCAGGAGAGATTTGGATAGACCTGGGCAGAGACTTCACTGTGGCATGAGCCAGCAGAGTTGAGATAAAACATTTTGCACAGAATGTCTGTGACGTTGGGAGGACAAGCTTCAGTGATGACAACTGCAAACAGGTAGGCAACTGATCTCTTTCCAGCCTGGGAAAGAAAGGCTGGCCCACTTCTCTTTCATATTCGATAAGCCTTCATGGCTTTGGGACGATGGGTGAGGTACATGGGGTGATGGGAAGAGGAGGAAACACAAGAGTATGATAATAAACCTTTGCCAATCTGTTAGATGGGGGCTCAAGTCAATTTTAATATGATTTGAGTTATACATAAATATAATGGTCACCAAAAGATGTATCACACTTCTGTAACCATTTCCCTATCATGAATATTTAGTATTGACATAAATAACACTGCAATAAACATGTTTGAAAATTTCACATTTTGGAGCAAGAACCTTACAGTGACAAATAATTCCTTAGTCATAATGTTGAGACACAGAAACATCACACAACAAATCATAAACTGCCAACTCCAATTATATGATGTTCAAGAATAAGAATTATCAATTTATATTGATAAAGTAAAAGTAGGTGTTATTTCTGTTGGTAATTGATTGGAAGGGAGATAAGAGAGTATTTTAGGGATATTGAAATATTCTCTATCAAGATCTGGGTGATGTCTATGGGGGTACATTCATATGTTAAAATATATCAAGCTACATACTTAGGATTTATACTCATAATTGTTGGAATATAATACATAAAAAAGATGAATAATCAAATAGAGGCTGGGTATTCAGAACCTCTCCCCCCCCCCAACCCCCTGAAAAGAGTTTCTTCTTTCTGTCTTGCCTTTTCATTTCATGGTGCAATCATTCAGATAAAGTCAAGAGTCATAAACTTTGACCCGAGGGCCAAACGCAGCCCACTGTCTGCATAAGTAAATAAAATTTTATTGGAGCACAGTCATACTTATACATTTTTGTATTGCAGACACTGCGTTCATGCTACAAAAGCAGAGCTGAGCAGTAAGAAAGAGAGTATGTGGTTCATGTAGCCTAAAATATCAGCATCTGGCCATTTACAGAAAGAATTTGCTGATTCCGGGTGTAGGTGACCTTTTGGTTCCCTTCTGACACTGAGATTCTGATGTATGATTCTTCAGTCCAAGACATGGTCCTCTGAAACGTCTCCAGAACTAATGCCAATATCTCTTAAGGTTTATTATTTGTAAAGAATTAGTGAATAAGAGCACCATAGCCTTTTTTTTTTGTCTTGATCTTGATCGCTATCTTATAGTTTTATTATATAAAAGAAAGAAAGAAGTGTTTTGCACATAAACACTTCCAGTGAACCACAACTTAAGCTATGACTCCTATGAAAAGTGTCCTTTTTGTACAGGAAATATGATAATGAAACCCACCACAATAGAGGGACATGGAAACCGCAATTTTATTCCTAGCAATATTTAGAATATGAAGGTAAAAATGGGGGAAACATTGGGAGAGAGACCACCCTGGGAAATCTCCCAGCTCCACCTTTGCAATGTTTCAAGTCTGACCGTTGACTAATGCTTAATATTTCTTTGAGGCTGTAGATACCTGCTGTTTGATTTAAGGCACTAGGAAAGCGATCAGCTTGCTCTGGCTAAAACCACTGCAGAATAAACAGCCTCATAAGGCTAGCACTTCTGTGCTTTTATTGTGTTATTCAACCCCTCAGTTTCTCTCCGCTCTGTAGCTTCACGGGATTTCAGAGTGTCTAGTCCTAGCCTATATTAGTGTTGCCAATAGGCAACCCCAGAGACTGCTGTTTTAAGAAAGCATTACTGGAGCAAAATCGTCATATAACTCTTCTGAGTTTCTTGGGGTTTCATTTTTGGTTTTGTTTTGCTTATTGTTGTTGTTGTTGTGGTTTGGCTCTTTTCCCCTTTGCTCTGTAGAAGCTGTAATTTGCCATTTCTTGCTGCCAATTACATTTTCTCTCCTGCCGACACTTTGAATTAAGGTTTTATAAAGTTACCATTCTATTTTTTGGGGGGAGGCAACCCTATCTCTACAGACCGTGTAGCTAGAGCCTTTCTGGCAACCTGCTGCTCACAACACATGAATCGAGAGCTACAGCAAAGGCCATACAATTCCTTTGTTGTTGTCATTTCAGACATAATGAGCACTGTCAATGGAGTGAGCACACAAAACAGACTTCTTACTCTCTCTAAGCTTTCATATTAGCCTTCAAAAATATACAAACTCATAGAGAAGACAAAGAAACTAGAGTTAGTGAAAGCAGCGATATTCACAAACTCAAAAAACAGAGTCCACGAATGCACATGTACTAGCAAGAGCATCTGAGAAATTGATTCTCCAGCTCTAAAGCCATGACCTGTAACTCCCATTTGCTCTATTAGAACACCTCTCAAGAGCTTGCATTCTTTACATTTCCCACAGAGTCTGTCTGATCATTTGTCATCAGTCATGTTTCTCTTGGTCCTTGGCAAGACAGAATCTAGCACGCCACACCTCTCAGAAGAGCAGCTGCTGCTCAGCTGTGCTGCCGTCTCTGAGGACAGAGGAGAGGACCCCTGGGGCTGTCACCCAGGCTTTGAGAGAGGGCCAGTCAGAGGAGATGATATCAATGAAGCTGGTGGTGCAAGTGCTGGGAAAACTGAGCACCGGATTCAGTTGCTGCTGTGGGAATACATCTGCCAGAGTGAAGCTGCAGTGTTGGGTTGATGCTCCTAGGTATCTCAGAGGAAGCACACGAGGAATGTATAGGAAGGAGCATGTCTCCTTTTTGGTCTCTGGTTTCTTAGTCCTCCGCTATCTTCCTATGAAAAGGAAGTCCAGGGTGAAGTAGCCTTGCTGATTTGATGCTCATAAAACCGCTGCAGTGGGGATGTCTACCAGCAGCCACCAGAGAACAGGAAAGAGCAAGCCCCTGCCTCTTCCTCTAACCTAGCAATCTCCTTTCTAGCTCCCGTCATTGTCTAAGCTTACCAGGCAGCAGTCTGTGTATAAGAAAAGTGGGTGTCTAGTCCCATCACAAAGAGTAAGAGAAGGTAGGTGCAGAGTTGAGAGAAACGTAATAAATGGCATAATTATTCTCCCCACACTTTCATTGATTGTATTGATGTAATGGTGGGTATTAAGAAGTGTTCAATGTTTCTCAAATGTGCTGTGGACCATTAGACTACCCAGGAGGGAAGCAGAAAAGGGGGAAAGAAGAAGTAGAAAGGTTTTGAGGAGGGAGCTGTGGATAATGTGGTAGGTACTGACTTCACTTTCCATTTGAGATACTGTTGCCGAGAAGCTGTCCCCACCTCCGAAACATCGTGTGGTTTCTCTATACTATTTATCCTGTTCCTCAAACCCTCTGCAATGCTCTGGGGTGGGACACGATACACAAAATACCGTGAGTAAGCTACGTACTATTGATTAAGAAAGGCAAGGTGAGCATATGCTTGCAATTCTCCCCCATGCATGGAAGCCTCAACGTGGTTTCTGTTGGTTTTGCTGGCTAAGTGCTAAGCAGCTGGCTGTCATCTGGTATGCCAGTTGGTGTAGCACACAAATGGTTCTACTTCCTCATTTCCCACAGGCAGTATTTGTAATGGCATGATTATGTGTCCAGAATTCAAGCTGAGGGAAAAAGAAAAGAAATCCATGCTCTGAGTGGTACTTTATTGAGATTAGGAGATAATGGTTTCCTTGGCAACACTTGTGTGCTATTCTGCAGGTGAAAATAAAGAGGAGTAAGGTGTAATTAAATCAATGGACCAAACATTTTTAAACCCTGTGAAATGCATGATCTTAAACATTGAAAGGAAATAAAGCACCTTAGGAGAATAAAAAGAATTAAATAATCAAATTAAAGTCAGAATGCCAGATCCGCTTGTCAGCATTAAGAAATGGGTGATTGCACTCTTGTGTTAATGATAATTTCTAGAGAAGTCAGTGCCATGTTTTGTAATAGCATAATGTACTTTGAGACATGGTCAGTAAGAATTGATCCTTAAAATATGTTTTTCTTCAAAATTTTTTCTCTTTTATTTTAACTTGTAACAATTTATGGATATTGTTGTTTTATTCTCACATCTTTGGGATAAAGTTGACTATATTGTATATTTTTAAGCACTTCAAAGAAAATACAACTGAGTATGAATCTTGTCTCAGACACTTAATGAGTGAGATACCTTGCTTAAAACATATGAGTAGGTCCAAAGTTCCTTTTCCTTTTTTTATTTGGAGATAAGAATAAGCTTAGGCCAATTAACTAATTTAACACCCTAACTTGCCCATATGTACCACCAAAATATTAGTTATTATTCTAGTTATCTTGTATAATGTAATAAGTATATTATTATTATTATTATATTTATCAATATTAGTATTATCCTATATAATAAAATCCTAATATGCTAAGTGTCTGATGTTTCGTTCGACTGTCTGGCCAGTCACTATGATATACACTGACCACCAGGGGGCAGACGCTCTGACTGGTAGGTTAGCTTGTTACTGGGGTCCAGCTGATCAGGACTGGGTGAGATGGGACCTACATGCCCTGGAGCCCTCCTGCAGTCCCTCCCCAGCCCTGATCATGCATCAGTGGGGTCCCTCTGCCTGGCCTGCACCCTCTCACAATCCAGGACCCTTTGGGGGATGTCAGAGAGCCGATTTTGGCCAAAACCCCATAGGCCAGGCCGAAGGACCCCACTGATGCACAAATCTGTGAACTGGGCCTTTGGCAATTTATATATATAAAAGGCTAATATGCTTATGTCCCTCCCTTCACCCGACCGGTCGCTATGATGCGTACTGACCACCAGGGGGAAGACACTCAATGCAGGAGCTGCCAAGCTGCAGTGAATTGTCAGTCTCTGTTCTCAGGTGATGCACCCCGAAATCAGAGAGGAGGGAGCCCAATTCCTCGCGGAGCCATGCGATTATACCTTTTGCTGTGGATTATGTTGTTACTGGGACATTGTTGGCCCCGAATCTGGTTTATTGCACACTTGCATCTGCATTCCATACCCTGTATGACAGCAACTTTGCAGAATGCCCTCTCAAACTCCAGTACTCCTCAAGGAATGTCAGAGAGTCGTTTGTGGCCCCATCTCCACAGGCCAGGCTGAGGGACCCCACCTGTTGAAGGGACCCCACTGACTCTGCAGATGCTTTTTGAGCCATGACACCACCCTAGGTGTGGCCAGCCGGGGAGGGACTGCTGGAGGTCGGCTTCAGGGCACGTCTGGCCCGTCTCATCCAGTTTTGCCCTGCTGGCCACCTTCTAATTAATTTCAACGTGCAGGAATCCATGCACTGGGTCACTAGTTAATAATACAAAGCATTGTTATAGTTATTTTGTTATCTGTGTTTCTTGTTTCTTAAAATCTAATTTATACTTGTAGACTAAAAGTATGGCTTGCTTTCCTTACCCATGTATCTTGCCTGAAGGAGCAGCAAACCAGAGAAAACAAAACTCTTTTTTAAAATTTCTTTATGATTAAAGTATTACATATGTGTGTGTTCTTTTCCTTCCATTGCCCCCCAACCCCCCCTTGATAAGGGAAGTGCACATGAGGCTATTGCACAGATGCTCTGTGAAATGCCAACACATCTGTGGGCAACATTCAGTTTCCAGTTTGAACTTACCTGCTGAGGTGGTGCTCACTGTGAGCAAATTCAGTTTGCATGTCTGATTTAATACCGTGGTGATCAAAAAGGCATTTAAAATTCAAATTGACATCATCTAGCAGTACCAGTACTAATAAAACAAATTTGCATTCCTATAAACTAACAATGATATGGGAAATGATATAAAAATTATACTTGATTGGTATGACTATTGAGGGACTCTGGAGTCTATTGCCAGACCAACACTCAAGAGTTTGAACTTTTAGCACTGAAGATAAAATAAATAAAAGATTCCTAATTTAGTCCTGTTAACTGCCCAGAATACTACTACAGCTAATGGGATTTCTGTGAACGATTTGAACAGGCTTTTGATCTCTCTGAATAATAACACACTTGGGACTATATAGGAGAAGTAGGATTTGAAGACACATACTGTAAGGTTACAAGGTGAAAATAATTTGGAAAAATGTCCTAAGGTTTTGGTGAAATTGAACTCATCTCTTTCCTGAAATGTCAAATCACTGTGACATGTTGAAATGATGTGCTTCATTTTAACTACTTGCACGTGCAGCTCCAGGACTCCAGCATCTGCTCCTGTGCCCAGACTGTGACTAATGCCTGCTGTTAGTGTTGCGAGGAAAGAATGTCATTCTTTGGGCATCTTTTCTTGGTAATAAAAGAATGTCTTTGAATTTACTGTCCATACCTAGTAATTTCTTTTCCAAGTCTATTTCTCCACATAGATCAAATACCTAATTTATAATAAGTGCATAATAAGTTATTTTCTAGCCCCAATATTCACATCTAAAAGCAACTTATCCATCTAAGGGATAGGTTCAAATGTTTAACAAAGTGTGATGGTAATTGATCTAAACAATGGAATCTTTGAAAGATGATCTCATATAGCTGTACCTTATCTATTTCTTTCTATCCCTAATGACTTTTTATTAATTCAGGTCGGGTGGACAGATTCCTGTGCCACCCAAGTCATGTTGGGGGACTCCACATGGCAAGGAACTGCTGGTAGCTTCTGGGACTGATGGTAGACTCTGGCCAAAATGTTAGCAAAACTTGATGTTCTTAGTTCTACAACCACAAGGAACTGAGTGTTGTCAGAATCCATCAAAGTGGAGAAATAGATGATTTTTTAGTCTCCAAATGAGAACACAGTCCTGGTAACATGTTCTAACAATATAAGATCTTAAACCAGATTGAATTCCTAGTCCACAAAAACAAAAATGTGTTATTTTAAGCCACTAAGTTTGTCATATTATTATGCAGCAATTATTCTAACTTAGTAGTGATTAGAGTACATAAGTTGCTTAGGTTCTCTATTGTGGTTTCAGACATTGCTAGTATTACTGTGGCTTTTTGTCTACATTAATAAATATAGAAAATTACAAATCTCAGTTTGAATTTAATAATAAAAAAATATAACAAATATAATCATTTCCCCACCTTTGGTCAATGAACCTCCTTGTATTCACGGACCCCTTGGAATTTCACTGACCCCAGGTTAAGAATAATCTGTCCTAGATATATGCAAAAAAATGAAACTAGACCACCAACTTACACCATACACAAAAATAAACTCAAAATGGATAAAGGACTTAAACGTAAAACGGGAAACCATAAAAATACTAGAGGAATACAAAGGCAACAAAATCTCAGACATATGCCAAAGCAATTTCTTCACCGATACAGCCCCTAGGGCATTGGAAACTAAAGAAAAAATAAACAAATGGGACTTTATCAAAATAAAAAGCTTCTTCACAGCAAAAGAAACCATCAGCAAAACAACAAGAAAACCCACTACATGGGAGAACATATTTGCCAATGTTAGCACTGATAAAGGTTTAATCTCCAACATTTATAGGGAACTCATACAAGTTAACAAAAAGAAGACAAACAATCCAATCAAAAAATGGG